>PVLD010010983.1:0-67682 GCA_004027595.1 Dinomys branickii | reverse complement strand
TTCCTTCTCTTTGGGAGAATGTCCCTTAAGCTTTCTGCTGAGAGTTCCACTTAAAAGGCTGTACAGATATTGGTTAGATACTCCCTACCTAGTGACCTGGGTGAGGTGTGTAAGACTGCTCCCCCACCCTCCCAGGGTTCCCTGCAGGTATAGGGATGGATCTCCTCCCCCACTCGGTGATCTGGTCGCGAGCGCCGATCTCACCAGTTATTGGAGTCCCTGCAGGCATGAAGGTTCCAAGGCTGCGCCGGCTCGGGAGGCGGGAGGGATCGAGCTGGCTGTGTTCTCAGGGCGTTAGGACCCAGTAAATCTTCATCTCCGCTCCCGGCGTTTGGGGCCCTCCGCGCGGCCTGCCCGACCCGCACGAAACGTGGGATTGCCGGGTGTCTCCGCCGCTAGCAAGCCGGTCTCTGTCGGGAGTCGCCGGGGGGCTGCACCGGCTCGGGAGGCGGGAGGGACCGAGCCAAGGTTCTTCCCCGCACAGATCGTCCCTGGCTCCCAGCGTCTGGGGCTTTCCCACGTCTCGCCCCGGCAGCCTGGTCCGCCCTACCACATCTCCCCCGGCATCTCAGAGAAATACGCCCAGTTTAAACTTCCCAGCCGAGGTTTCGGCATTCACGCTCGCCAAGTCTGTCTCGAGCTGGTGGTGTTTATTAAGGAGGTTCGCTCCCTTGCTGCTCACCTGGTCGCCATCTTCTCCGGAGCTCTAGGTCTTTCAATTTGAAGAAATAAACAATGGTTTTCTGATTTTAGATCACCTGATCTACTCATTTAGTACCTAAGCTAAAGATTGAGAACTACTGACTTGCTGGGTTTCTTTACCTTTTTGGATTTGAAAGCAAAAGACTTAATTGATAAGTTCAGCGAGTGAGATATGTAGTATTTTTATTCAATAAATACAATGAATATGTTTATCTGTTTTTGGTTGTGATACTGGGAATTGAACCCAAGGTTTTCACATTGAGGTATGTAATCAGTCCATTTTTAATTTTTAATTTTGATACAAGGTCTAAGTTTCTCAGGCTGGATTCAAAATTGCCCTCCTGGGGCTGGGGATATAGCTCAGTGGAATAAGCGCTTGCCTAACAAGCGCAGGGTCCTGAGTTCGATCCCCAGTACCGCAAATAAATAAATAAATAAATAAAACAAAAAAAAAATTGCCCTCCTCCTCCTTCAACCTCCCACAGTGCTAGCTTACAGGTACATGGCGCTATTCCCAGCAAGTACGTTTACCTTACGTACAACTAGTGACAGCATGTTGAGTGATTAGGAGTAGAACCTCGGTCTGGTCCTCTTCTCTAGTGCTATTTCTCCAAAGTTGCTACATATTCTGGCTGAGAAAACAGAGTTGGCTGGGTTGTTGTCATACTCTTAGAATTGTGTTTAATATAAAGACTCTTCATATTCTGCTTTTCAGAGAGTTTAATTTCTAGTGTGCAAAACATTCTTTACTTTTGTTGCTGTTTGTTTCTGTTTTGTATTTTTCTTATGATTTCCTATTGTAAAATTTCATTACCCTTGGCTGGGTTTATTTTCTTGGTGTTGAACAAATTGGGAGCAGCTTGAAAATCCACTATTCTCTTTGATCACTTAATCATCGGGACAGTCCTCAGATGTCCGGTTTCCTCAGGAGACCTCCATGGCTCTATGGATGTTTGCAACCTCTAAATGACCTCATATTGGCCTCTGTGGGTGAAGTCACTGATATCATTAACATTTAAGAAGATTACTGAGGATTAACACTGCACTAGGATTCAGTACACCATGTTGGTGTGTAGAAATTGACCTTGTTAAGAATTTTGATGATTATTTTAAGGCAGCAGAGCATGACTGCCTACACTTTCCCCCTCTTCTTTCTAGTTTTCCAGCTTTATGTTTTAGAATTTCTCTAATTACCTTTGCCTTTAGTCACTTTTAAACCCTATCCCAATTCATATTCTTCATTCACTCCATGTAAAAGTTAAACAATTTGGGATATTTAAATGAATGACAATGCTCATTGTGGAAAATCTGAAAGAGATGGAAAGATTAGGATTTATTATTTGTCATGGATATCATGAAGAAAGTATGACTGTCCAAAAGGAGTTTGTACAGTTGCTTCCTTCCTACCAATCAGTTTGGGCTTTGTCTTTCCAAGTCAGCCTGTCACCCCAAAGAGGTCATGTGTCTCAGCGAGGGACCCCAGTTCTGTCCCAGACATTTCTCATGTTACTGTCTTTTTAGGTGCACCAACTTTGCTGTCGTTACCAGTCAAGCCCTGGTGACAGAACCACACTTGCTCTAATCTTCACATTTTTCATGTTCTCTGACTTCAGGATATTAACGGGTCCTCTGGGCTGTAAACTATGGACCACAGGAATCCCGTTAGCCCATATGTTTTCAATCTTAGTCACACTTTGATATCACCTGTGGAGCTTTGACGAGTCCAGGTGCCCAGGTAACCCCCAGATCTATTATATCAGGATCTTTTGGGGGTGAGTCTCTGGCAGTAAATGCTTTTGCAGCCATTGGCATAGTTTCAGTGTCAGCAGAGTAGACAGTCGTGTCTGTAGTTCATTTCTCCTCTCACATTCTATGTTCTCTACTTTCAAAGTTGGGACAGACTAAGATTTATGGCTCTGATTTGGGGGTAGGAAGGACTTGATTATACACATTGTGCGCATAAGAAAGCAGTCATCTCCAGCCTCTTTTTTTTCCTGTTCTTGGAAGAAAAAATCTCACCCTTCTATTGCTGCCAATCAAATAATAAAGTTGTTCTGTTTAAATACAGTGTATGGGACCCATTTTCAAACACTACTATCCCAGCATAAAGTCTTGAAACCTGTATGAAATTTTAAAGTGTTCCAGACCTAGCATATGGCAAGAGGTAAACAGATAATTGTTAAACTACACCAAATAGATAATTGTTAAACTAAATCAACTGGACTCAACTGTTGCATTTTTTCCAGACGGTACAGCTCCAAGTGCTCACTGTCCTCCTGTTTAATCTTCTGTGAACTGTTAAGCGCTAAGGATGTTTGTAAGAGGACCACAGCGCTATTTTGGCAGGGCATTGTGGGTGTGTTTGTGGGTGTGGGTGTGGGGGAGGGGGAGGGGGTGACACCTGCTCCGATAGAACTCTTTAACATGAAAGAATCTTGGTTTATTTTGCTCCTATTTTTTTCCCTTTAGGATCCAGGAAAAATACTCAAGAGGAAAAAGGGTATTATTTCACTCTGAGCGCTAAACACGATGGAAACTTGGAAACGAAACAACTGTGTGTAGGTATGTAGGTCATGAATTCTCAAAGTCTGAAATACCTCTGGTTTATTCATCTAAAATGAAAATATCTTTCAATGGTCAAAATCTTGTTTATGGCTTTTTGGAGAAAATTTATCTTAAAACCAGATATAGATTTTGGAAGAAAACCAGACTCCTGGACAGTTAAATTCACTAGAGATCAGAAGAAAAATTGCTAGGAAATCATAGTTTTCCTTATTAAGCCTGAAATATTCAGATTATTAAGGTATAAGTTTAAATGCCTTCCTAGAAGTAATTATATATCACGAACTTTAGATGAAAAAAGTTAAGGAATTATTAATTTTTTAAAAAATTAATTTTATCGGTACATAATTAAATATACATAATTGCCACATTTGGCAGAGGAAGTTTGTACTTGTACATGATATTTCTTGATTCTTGCTTTTTTCCTGATCCTCTCTCCTCCTTTCAACCCCTCTTTCCTTCCTTATTTACAAAAGCTTTGTTTCCATTTTTTCCTTTCTATTCTTTTTTCCTTTTCCCTCCCTCCCTCCCTCCATCCCTCTCTCTCCTTTCCTTCCTTCCTTCCTTCCTTCTTTCCTTCCTTCCTTCCCTCCCTCCCTCTCCTCATCCCTTGTTCCTCTTCCCATTTGAATATTTTTTCCTCTTTCCCCATATCTGTTATACATTTTGGTCCTTATTTACCCTTTCCATTTTTCCCACTAGAGAAACAATGTGATATTTAAACATGCGTGTCTGATTTCTTTTATTTAACAATATACTCCTCTTTCCCCCTTCCTTCCTTCCCCTTTTCCTCCCTCCCTACTTCCCCTTTCTTCTGAACAATTTCTTCCTATTTCACAGTACCTTTGACACACCTTTCTCCTCATTTACACATGCAGTATCTCATACCAGAGGAATGATGTGATATTTACACATATGAGGGACTGGCTTCATTTGAAGGACTAATTACTTAGCTCTATAATTTCCTTAAATTAATTCAAGGATCAAATTTAGAGCTTATCTCACATGGTATTAAATCCTTTTCTGCAGGCTCTAGCCAAGAAGACATATTTATATTTCTTCTGATGTATTCAGTTGGCATGTGCTTACTGAGTACCCATTATATGCCAGATTCTATTAGGTCCTGAGAATACACTGTTGGGCAAGATGGTGCCTGTCCTCATAGAACTCAGTGTTTAGCAAGGAAGATAAGCATTGGACAAATAAGTGGTGCATATAGTGATTTAATTTCAGTTTGTATAAGTGCAGCAAGAGGAAGATTACAGTATGCAAAGGAAACCATTACTATGGGAAGTCTTTTCTGGGGGTTTCTAAGGAAGGTCCTGAGGAGTGATATTTTGGTTAGCGTTAGGTAGAGTAGTAGGTATTAGCTCATATGTCATTTTGCAACAGTACATCTTATTTACAACACTGAGAGCTGATATTTTGTGTGCCAGGTGCCCAGGATGCTTGCATAAAATTTAACTTAGGGAATCAGTACTCACTTATTCATAAAAACAAAAAGTAAGCAGCCAAATTGACAGGAATGATCCAGAGTATAGTGATTAACTCAACAAATAGCTGAACTGGGGATAAAGCAGGAAACAAAACAGAAGATGCTGTCTGCATAGAGCTTGTACTCTAATGGAGTAGACAGTCATAAACAAGATAAATAAGTCACCTACAAAACATTTTACTTGTTTCTAGCTACTCCGGAGAAAAAATAAAGTCGATAGGGAGTTAGAAAGTATTGATAATTGTAACCTTAGCATAGCTTACTTTAGCACAAATGCTCTTAGAAGAAAATGTACCTTGGTTCTATTCACAGACTAGCAACTGAGATTCCAGTTGACGGGGCGAGTCCCGTGTCTGACCGCTAATTGAAATTTTTCAGAGCCATCATCCTTATGTAGAGGCATTAATGTCATTTTGCTCATGATTCATGATTTGTAGACATCAAAAAGAAAAGTTGTGGGCCGAGAAGTCATTGAATACAGCAAAGCAAGAGTCTCCTCTACAGGCTGAATGCCTCTGTCTGTCTCTGGAATCTGGGGAGGTTAATATGGTGGGGACAGCTGAGCTGTGGCCTGAGAGATCTCGAGACAAATTCTGGTTCTGTGAATCATAAGCTGTATGATTCCTGGAAAATTTATATACCTCTGTAATTTTTAGTTTTCTTTTTACAAAAGAAATAGCCCAGACCATATCTGCAAAACTCCTTCAGACCTGAGGATTTCTAAGCTGCTAGGCACAAGAGTACCTAGGAGAGTTTTTGAAAACATTTCTACCCTCACAGTACTTTACCTATATTGGTCAATGGCCTTTTTCCAGCAGGCCAAGAATATACTTCTCTTTCATTAACATCATTTAAATAAAACTAAACATTTATGTGTTACTTGGTATGCCCCAGGTACATTTTTTAGCTTCTTATCTGAAATACTCAGAGAAGTCTTAAAATGTAAAAGTTATTATTTTAATTTTCACTTTAGAAATGATAAATTCAAAGAGAATAAAGAATTTACATGAGGTCACACAGGTAGTGAGGGAAAGAATTAGAGATTTAGGCAGAAATTAGATCCAGGCTGTTTGTGTTGTGGTCTCCAAATATTTTTGAATATGTGTCCTATTAATAACATAATTTTGAGCACTCAGCCCAGTTAATGTACATTTACTGATTTAAAATTATATTAGTGTTATAATGGTATATGCATTATAAAATATTGATAAACTAGAAAGTGAACATAATTGGTTAAGGTTAATATTTCTTTAAATACTCAATAGTACAATAATGTTTTGAATTTATAAATGAGAGTGACTATGTTGTTATTTTTTGTTTTGAGTCATGGCCTTCCCTGTATTATTCAGAAATCAAAGTCTGTTTCTCAGTTCTTAGCTGAAAAAGATACCTCACAAGATACTTGGATCCTTATGGATGTGCCATTAATGATTCTTATATGTGATAAGGATTTGTCAACCACCCTTTATAGAGGCTTTAAAAATGTTCTTTAAAAAAAATTCTCATCAGCACTCTGGGTGGCTGAGGCTCCCACACACAAACAGGACAGGAGGTGTAACAGTGAGAAAGCCCCGGGTTTGAGCTCCAGTAAGCAAGACAGAACAGAACAAAACAATACAAATAAAAAAAACCCTATCATTCTTGATTTGATCACGTGGCCCTACAAACTCATTGGGAGGGGAGCATTTGAAAATATTTATATATGAGATTAAAATAAACTAATATGTTATTCTGAGGATGTTTGAACAGCTTAGAATAGTCTGTGTTTTTTCACATTGACACGCATATGAGAGATTTTAGCGCTCTCGGCCCTGCTTAGCCTGGTTTACTCAGAGAGTAGAGCCTGAGTTTTATGAAAAAAATCCCAGGGACAAGCAAAAGGAGAGCCATTGTGACGTCCTGTGGAGCTGGCCACGGTCTCCTTCCTTTTGGAAGAGGACTGATTGATTAATATGAGAAATGGTCTTCTTACAATGGACAGATGACTACTTTTCAGGACAGCCTCAAAAAGGAATATTTTCTAGGTCCTATTCTCCATTTTTCAAAACTTCTCTCCACTTTTGGATTGCACTATGTGTATCCTCAGGGGGCCTCTAAATCTTTCCACCCTGCTAGTTCAACGGGAAGGACTTGAGTGGGAGGCAAGAAAGAGATATCTTGTGCAGGTCTAAGGAGGGAGCAGGTAGCTCAGGGCTGCTTGCAGGAGACCAGCACCCTTGCGTCATACACAGGCTGCTCAGAAGAGAGACAGGGCTGAAAGCTGAAATGATGCTAGAAAGGCGATGGATAGATACAAACGATGCTTTTGGCAGTGGACGTCATAGAATGAAGCAAACATTTTCCAATAGCCCTATTCAAGATGCTCTTTTGAGCAACTGTTTTTTAAAAGAATTTATTCATTGTTAAAGCATCACCTGTACCTACCTAGGTACAATATACTGCAGTGTGCTGCAATATATCAATGATAAAAGAACAAAGTGGGGAGTGAGGGCTGCCCTATGAACCTTGCAAGTGGGTGAACATATTTCTTCCATCAAGATACTCATCGGTCATAGGCTATATGCAAGAGGCCAACAAAAAGCCTCCTGCATTGGGCTTAACCTCAAAATTAAATATTGGCATAACAATTACTTATTTTTTGAAAATGAATAGAAAATGATCTTCTAATGAGAGAGAGAAAGAGGGAGAGAGAGAGAGACAGAGAGAGACAGAGAGAGACAGAGATGACCACATTTTCCAGGAGAATGAGAAGATGCTGCCTCCTGGCAGTTGTGTGCTGTGGAATGGGTGCGGGGAGTTGTTGTATAGTTTTGACACTGAATGAAGACTGACCTTCTATCTCTGGGAACTATGTAATTTCTGGCTGAGTTTTTGGTTTTGTCTCTGAAAACTGTTAAATTTTTTTTCTTTTGAAAGTGCAAATCCACCATCCATCCATCCCCAAAGTTCAAAAAACAGCTTTGACAGGGAGCTTACACTAGAATTCTTTAGACTTCATCATTTTTTAAAACATCTTTTACACTTAGATTAGGAACACAGATGCCACAGCACTGTAGCTTTTCTGTCATAACTATCATTCTTTATGTGCTTATTTTATTATCTGTCTTTGAGAGCAACCTGTAAGCTGCTTGTTCACCAGTACATGGCCAGGGAGCCACTGCTGTGCTTGAACTTTAGTTTACATGTAGTTGCCCGGCTGTATGTGAAGAGAACTTTGTAAATGTTTGCTGAATTTTGAGAAAGTTATTTGGTTTTATTTCTCAAAAAATGCCATAAAGAATGTTGCTTTTATTTAATGGGTGAGTAAGAATGCGCAAAGATATGAAGTCCTCCTGGTTCCATAATGAATATGCTTTACTCCCTGACTGCTGTTCCAAGCAACATAATAAAAAGTACATTGATTTTTACTTCTTTTGGACTTCACCACACACATTTCCATGTACTTTCAGACATTCACAACCGAGGTAGGCACTGACATGGTAGTTCTGGGTGTTATGAGAACAGATTTTGTCTGCAGAGCTCGTTCATCGTAGGGCATGTTATCTCGAGATGCAAGGCTGAGATGCTTTTCACAAGGAGCATTCAAATGCACTTAACATGTGCTTGGGTTTGCAGAGTTTGTGTATCTGACTAATACTCTAAGCTGATGCCTCAGCAGCAAAGAGGGCTGAATACAACTCTGAGGCAGATGTGGTGGAAGCAGGACATTCTCAAGAGGAGCACTGACATTTCTGATGAAGGAAAACAAAACCACTCACACTCAGCAACTTCTACCTGGAGACATTTTAGTAAGAGGCACAGAAAGAGTTGAAGCTTGGAAGCCATGCTTGCCTCAGTCTGGGGAGGCAAAGCCAGTTGTTTGATCCCATCAGAAAGCCAAAAAATGCATTCTGGGAGACTGAACATTTGGCTGGAGGACTATATATAATAATTGCATTTTTTTCCCCTTCATTTTCTTTCTCATCTAATTGCTTCCCTTTTCCTACAGCTGATCAAGAGAAGGCATCAGGAAGTAGAACTTTCTCCTTTGCCCTTAATTTGTATTTAAGAGAAGAAATATCCAACAAAAATGAGCAATAGCATGTTAATGAGATCACACATGTAGTGGTTGGGATTGCAGTTGATGCCATCTAAAGAATAGAGATAGGGAAGATATCCAGTTTACGACATAACACAATTTTAAACTCGAGGGGAAAATACTTTTAGTAAAATTCCCATAGGAGACAGGCAAATGAATAATCTCCTTTAGGTCTTGCTTAAGCATTCCCTGTTGCAGTTGACTGTAGCTGTTGGTTGTTGGTTCATCTTAGGCTCTTTACATGCCAGTATTTTAAGAGGATCAGAGCTGAAAAACCCATCTTACCACATGATGGATACAGAACATACACATTCTGCTCAGATTGCTGTGTTGAGCCTCTGTTTGCACAAACTCTCTAAACTCTAACAACCAATGCAGGACATGGAAAGTGTCTTGGAGAGCAATTTATATTCTTCCACTTGGAGGTAGATGACAATCTAATTTAAGAGAGCTTTAAAATGGTAAAAATGAGGGTTCTTAGGTCATTGTGCTTACATTACTGGCTTTCTAAAATATCAAAACCTACAGCTTCTTTGTGACTCATAAAGGATTTATATCAAGCAGAATAATGCTGTGCATAATTCTGAGTTCTCAGCAGAGAGGTTGTTTTTATTATGGCAGCATAAATGTAGGTCTTGTTTTTTTTTTTTTTTTTGAGACAGGGTCTTGCTATGTAGCTCAGGCATCTCAGCTCAGGTTGATCTTGAACTCACTCTGTAGTCCAGGCTGGCCTTCAACTCATGGCCTCAGCCTCCAGAGTGCTGGGATTACACGCATATGCCACCATGCCTGCCTAAGTCTTGTTTTGTAAAAGTAGTGTTAAGGTGAAAAATTTTAACGTGTGTACCACTAGCATCACCTGTCATGGATGGCCTTATTCATGTTCTCATCCCTGGGCAAAACACCAGACACCCACTACTTAAAGGAGGGAGGTTTGTTTTGGCTCACAATTTCAGTGGTTTCGTCTATATTTGTCTAGCTCCAAGGTAGACACATTGTGGTGGAAAGGCCTGGGGGAGAAAAGCTAGTTATCTCATGGCAGTCAGGAACCAGAGGGAGAACATTTAGGGAGGAGATACATCCTCTGAAGACCTTACCCCATGGGCATATGTCTTCCTACCAGGCCACCTCTGAAGAGTATAGTTAGCTATAAACTCATCAGTGAATCAATCCACTGCTGATTATAGTACCCCAGGATCCAATCACCTTTCAAAGCCCCACCTCTAAACACATGGAATATTCAGAGAACACTGTAGATCTACACCATAACATTCAACTCTTGGCCCTCAAAAGGCTCATGTACATCTCCTTATATAAAATACATTTAATACCACTCTAAGGGTTGCCAAAGTGTTAACAGTTTCAGCAGTGCTAAAAGTCCAAGTCCAAAGTCTCCTCTGATACTCAAGGCAAATTCTTAGTTGTGAGCCATTGTAAAAATAAAAAATTACACAATCTTAAGGTACAATGACATAAACAGTCCCATTCCAGAAAGGAGGAATAAGGAATAGAAGAGAATCAGAGCAAAGTAAAACAAACCCAGCAATGTTAACTTTAAGTCCTATAGTGCCATATCTGGCACTTGGGGCACATGATGGTGATATGTGATTTACAGATGTCTTGGGTGGGCTCATTCCTATGGCTTTGCTGATTGCAGTCCACGTGGCCTTTCTTTTGGGCTGAGTCTGCTCACAGACTGAAGTTTTCCTAAGCAAACATTCTATATTCCTGGCATTTCTGATTGGGGTCTCCACTGCACCTTTGGCTTTATTCTCAGAGCTTTGTATACTCCTTAGGCTTTACTTTAAAATCTGGGTGGAAGCTTTTATGACACAACAACTTTTACATGCTGGATTCAAGTGAAACCAGCATCACGTGGACAATATCAAAGTCTGACACCAGGTTGGGCAGTAGCAGGACCTCTCTTAGATCATGGCTGCAGTGGCATCTCAGTGCCTGGATGGTTGAGTGTGGTGGAATGAATCCTGAAGAGCCCAATTCCCTAGGTGGTCTTTCTTGAGCAGTTGTTGAAGGGGATGTCTTCTCAAATAAAAGCTTTACATTTTTGTACCTTTGAGCCTGCCATGAGTGGGTCTTGCCATTTCCTGACATGTTGCAGAGACGTTTTGATGCAAAGTATGTGGCTCTTTTATAATAGTGTTAATCTCTTCAACAGCTAACCTTTGGTGGCCCCAAATCTTCTGGGCCAAAATTTAAGTTTTTAAATATTTTTTTGCTGTGCTTTTTCCCCAGATTCTCCCTACAAATTTAGCTAAGAGCAGCCAGGAATAGCCATTCTACAGATCTAAATGTTGGATTGTTTTAAAATTTCCTTCACCGTATTATTTGTTCCACTGCCTTTAATCTCAGTGTCTTGCAAGTTTTAGGGCAAAATGTTGACAAATTCTATGCCAGAGTGTGACACACACAGCCTCTAGTCCAATTGCCCATACAGTCCTTCTTCCCACCTGAAACCTCCTGAGCTTGATCTGTACAGTTTATATTCATATCAGCATTATGTGTCTGAGCTCCAATGAGAATCACCCATCAAGCTCTTTTTACAGTGTTCAAAGGCTTTTCTAGCCCCCATCTCCAAAGTGTTGTCTACTCCTTCTATAAACTGGGTTTAAAGGCTCTAAACAACATGGTCAGGTAGTTACAGTAATAACTCCATGTCTCTTGTATCAGTTTTCTGTATTATTCACTTGTTACGGGAAAAAAAATATCAAATACCTGCAATTTACAGGAGGAGAGGATTTATTGTGGTTTATGATTTCAGAGGTTTAGTCCACAGTTCTCTAGCTTCAAGACAGAAACAATGGTGGGAAGGGCTGCTGGGAGAAAGCTACTTACCTTTTGGCAGCCAGGCAGCAGAGAAGAGAGGAGGTGCAGAGGGAGATACATCCTCCAAAGGCATTCCCTAAGTGATACATCTCTCCCACCAGGCACTACCTCCTATCGAACATTTAGCTATAAATTTATCAGTGGGTCAATCCATGGATGAGTATAGCACCCCCATGACAAAAGCAACTTCCAAAAGCAACTACCTTTGAATACATGACACTTCTGGGTGACATTCAAGATGTAAACCATAACACTGGTATAGAGCTGATGATGTAGGTTGTTGAAGTTTCACTGCTTGGAGTCATGCTTGAAGGGGATAGTGATGTAGGGACAGAGGGGATATAGTTCTCTTATGGCTTAAGCGTGAATTATCCACCAAAGACTCTTGAAGGCTTTGTCCTTAGTGCAGCAATGTCCAAAGGTGAGGCCTAGATGAGGGCTCTAACTTCATAGGCAGACTCCTCCACTGAGGGATTCTTTATTTGATAGCATTACTGGGAGGTGATGGAAAAGGAGTTTGGGCCCAAGTGAAGGAAGTAGATCATAGGAATGTGACCTTAGGGACTATAACTGGTCCCTGGCCATTCCTTTCTGACTCTTTTATTCTTTTTCTCCTTCCTAGCTCTTGTGAGGTGAGCAGCTTTATCCACCAAGCCTTCCTGCCATGATGTTTCTGCCTCAGAACCACCTGACTGTGGACTAAAACCTCTGAAACCATGAGCCAAAATAAACAATTCCGCTTTTGAGTGGTTTATGTGTGGTGTTTTGTCATAGCAGTGCGAGGCTGACTGATACAGAGATGTTACAGTGATTGTGTTAGGCTCTCTGGATACCTACAACTTGATGAGAAACATTGGAACTGCAAGTTAAAATGAAGTGTTACAGATTATCCGTGTATTTGGCTGTTCTCTAACAACAGTAAAGAAGGAGACTAGTTAGAAGACATTAAAGAGACCAGACAAATGATGATGAAAATCACCATGGCAGAAATGAGGAGAAGTGGATTGTGTTGGCACCTAGCCAAATATACCTCTCTAGAGGTATATTCTATTTTCATTCTATTTTTCTCTGCTTATTCTTTTCTAAGTGGAAAGATAGAACTAAGTGTGTATTCAGCCCTGTCTTTTGACCATTTTCCTTGCCTATTAATTTAATTTTTTAGTGCCTTTTATATCTTAGAGGTACAAATTGTATTTCTAAAGTGGATAAAAAAGTGAAATAAAAATTCAATTTAAAACATGTGGGAGAAATTTTAACATTTTGGAGCTTTGTACAGCTGTGTATTGTTACATGGTATTTATTATTTACCAAATACCTTTTATGTGTCAGGAGCTTTGCTAAGAGCTGAGAATATTCAATAGAAGAGATTCAGTCCCTATCCCTCAGTAACTCATTGTCCACTAAGGGAAAGATACAAGAATTTCAATGTCACAGTGCTGCAACAAAAATATGTATAAGGGGACTTTCAAGAAGGAGCTTTGAAGTTTGACTGGGGGAAATCAAGAGATAGGTTTGTAGCTGAAAAGTGAAGTAGAAAATTTTTGGTGCGTTCTGGAGAAAATAAGCACCATATATAAAGGTAACTGTGAGAAACATGGATGACATATGAGTTGCAAAGCTGTAAATGAGCAAGACTGAATAAGTAAGTAGGAATGAGATCACATGAGGTGTTGTATGTCTTACTTCTTCCCCTGAGCAATGGAGAACCATAGAAGAATTTTAAATAATGAATAAGTAGACTCTGAGTGAGATTTCAAAACATTCTGTGTGTAGCAATGAGTGGGAAAGTGCTATACCTGAAGCAGGGAGAAATTTAGTGTATATGACAATAACCCCAGTAAGAAATAACTGAACCTAAATCAGGGCATTGCTTTGATATGGAGTAAAGTATGGTTTTGAGAAAAATTTAAGAGAGTAAACTACTGAGGACTTATGAAGTTATTGGATATAGAGTGCATCTTCTAAGAAAACTCAGGATTTTGTTTGGATGACACATAGACAATGGTCTTATTCATTCATTTGATAAATAGGTCCCATGTAACATGGTGAATACTGAGTATATCTAGATGAAAAGACATAAGACTTGTGTCCAGGAAAAGGAAGATACCTCAAGTGACAATGAGGGAACTTGCCCAGTGAAGCTACCACTCTTACTTTGAATAAGGACCCCAGTAAGGGGGGGGTAAAAGGTGCTGCCTTTGCTTACAGATGTGCTGAGCTTAAGAAACCTATGAGACATCCATTAGAAATGCAGTAGGCTCATGGTGATAAAGACCAGAACTCAAGAGACAACACTTCTGAGCCATCAAGGTAGTTCACAGCCAAGAGCTTGTGAACAATGATATCACACAGAAGACAGGCTGGTGTCATGCAAGAAGATGGGCAAGAAGAGAAGCAAATTTTAAGGAGTGACTTAGGAAGAGATTCTAGTGAGAAAGGATGAGAAGCTGTCAGAGACATCATGGGGACCATTGGTGTCTTATCTCCCATTACTCTTTGAAAAGCTGATTGTCATTATTTTGGTGGTACTACAGATTGAACCTGGGACACTCTACCACTGTGACTTCACCCTTTTTAAATTTTTTTGAGACAGATTCTCACTGTGTTGTCCAGGCTGGTCTCAGATCCTCCTGCCTCAGCCCACTACAGCTGGGATGACAAGTGTGGGTCACCACTTACTTCCACCCTCTCTCATCACTCTTAAAAGTCCTGCTTTGATGGTATGTGGGGAGATGTACTTTATTCTTTCTAGTATCTATTATACAGCAGGCATTAAAAAATGCTGCCTTAATAAAATGCAATGCAGGCATTAGGAAATTCTATTCTAAAATTATAATGAAAGAAATAGACATAATGAAATATGGTCAACTGAGATCTGAACTTGGTATTTACTGAGTTTGTGACCATGGTGAATTTAGCTCTAGACTTTATCACTAACTGTTGGGCAAGCTACTTGAACTTTGGTACCACCCTTGGTCTATGTATCCAGTGATCTCTTAGTAAAACTTGGGGTTTGGGCTAAGAGATAAAGTCTTCTTTGGTTCTCAAAGTCTATATTTGGAGACACACTTAGAGGGTCAAGCTGAAGAGATACTGCTTTATTGAATGTAGGTGTCCCGTCAGCTTTCACTGATATATTACCTTATATAACATTGTGACATTAAATATTTGAGAGTAGAACCTTGGATATTGATTTTTCTCCCTATTCATAAATGGCCTTTGCTTCTGAAGAATGGAAGGCATTGCAGAGTTGTTTATCCCAGTAGATTGCATCCCTGCACAAGGAATGTCAAACAGCGCATCTGGGTATTGTCTTGATAAATTACACGACTCAGTGATCACTGACCCACATTTTGTAATATGATTTTATAAAACCCGTGTGACAATGCTAATGGAGATAGATGCACTGTAGTTCTTACACAGTAGAAGCCAACAGTGTTCCTGGAAAAAAATGAAAATAGGAAATGTAATTACAGATTTGCTATTACAAGGTTTCATACAAAAAAGAATGCTAGCTGGGTGGATATTTTATACAGGGAAGTTAGAATTTGAAGCAAACTTACTGAATGCCAACCAATAATACTGCTTTATCAAAAGGACTGTTTCTTTCTGTGCTTCCTGAATCTCTACTGGCAGAGCACCAGGTGTGAAATAATAGGCTTGTACTTTGTACATATGCTGGGGTGCATGAGACTTTGGCTTACGCAGGCTTGTTTGGGGATTTCTGTTTTATGACTTCATTTTAGTGGTGGCAGCCTACATCTGAGGATTCACAGCAGAGAAAAGACTCTGACCTTATCAGTAAAGACTTTAGCCTCACTCATGAAAGGGAGAAGGATACCTCTATGACAAATTCACCTGTGTTTACAGAAAAAGGAATTGGACAATTATAGAGATTCTTTTTTCAAAACATAACAGCTTATATTGTTTCAGCCTGTAACCTGCCAAGAAAGGAGGAACTTAGTAAATTTCAGAGTGCAAGTCTTGCTCTCAAAATCCCTTTCTACATAGAACATATGAATTCCCAGAGTTTTATATGTCAGCTGCAATCCAGAATCCTCCGCTCTGGATCTCAATTATATCCAAAAATTACAATGTTGAGGTGACAACTGCTCATGATTAGAGCCACCTTTATAATTTCATGTTTAAAACTGTACTTACAATATGTTAGAGTTTACTTTTAACTGACACATAATAATTGCTATACTTATGGGGTACAATGTGATGTTTCAATGCATGTATATTCTAAAATGATAAAGTTACAGGAATTAGCAAGCCATAATTTATTTTAAAAATAGTGGCAGGAATCTAAAGAAATGCTACCCTGATTTTTGAGCACTGTTTGAGGATGGGATTTTCAATCTCTACTTGCCCAGTGTGAATTTAAGCTTCTGTTATTTTGCATTAGAGTCACACATGGTCAGAATGAAAGAGGGGGACGAAGGGGGAAGCCAAGTAGGAAAACCACATAATTGAGGTTCATAAAAGAAATTTTTCTTCTCAATTTTTGTGAGGCATTGAGGACAAGGAAAATGATGAGGTGAATTTGGTTAGTTTGTCGTTCTAAGCTGACAGCATGTGCAAGCAGAGATGTGAGTCTAGAGGCTGGAGGTCATCACCCAAGTTAGCTGAAGTTTGTGCGGGGATGAGATTACTCAAGCAAGAGCTTGCACAGGGAGATAAGTAAAGCTCTGAGAATGAAATCTTGGTAAAGATCAATGTTTTAGTGGCTGGTGGAGAGAGACAAGAAGAGTCAAAAAGGAGAGTCAGTCAGTCACGAGAAAAATCTTGGAGCTTAAGGCTGAAGAGAATTTCAAAAAGAAGGAAATGGTCAACAGTGACAACTGCTGCAGAGAGATAAAATAGTAATTGAACTGGAATGTGTCCATTGTGTTTGCCAGCCAGGAGGATGTTACTGACCATTGTGAGAGGCAGTGTGGTGGAATAGTTGTGGCAGAAACGCAGATTATATTGAATTGCAGGCTCAATGGGAAATAACAAAGAGAAAGAGCATATAGTTTTTATCTTCAAAGAAACTAGTTTTTCTTCAATAAAGTTGCAATATTGCATGTGTGTTTATTTAGGGGAAAGTTGTAAATTAAGATTTCAAGGACAAGGGAGGGTTTCAGAGTGTTATGTTGGGGAGAAGTCTGTTTTA
Source organism: Dinomys branickii (assembly GCA_004027595.1). NCBI lineage: Eukaryota > Metazoa > Chordata > Mammalia > Rodentia > Dinomyidae > Dinomys > Dinomys branickii. The sequence goes on along the minus strand of PVLD010010983.1, from coordinate 50,843 downwards.
ATCTGAGATGGGGCCAGTTTTGGAATTTCTCAAGGCAAAATAACTTCTTAGAACATGGTGGTGGGTAAACTAGATGCAGGAAACCCAAGGAGAAAGGCAGGGGACCAAGGGCTGGACTGTGGTTATTCAGCAAAGCTGTTTAATGACTACAGCTGAAGATGCAGTGCACAGTAATGGAATCCCAAGGCGGTAGGTGTGTGATGGTCATTCTTAGAGCCAAAAGTAAAACTTCGGAGTCACTCTGAATGGACAATTTTCAAAACAAAAATGACTCCAAAGGCATAGGTCATAGAAGTGGTACAGAAGTAGGAGAGGTTGGTGTCAAGAAAAGTGGCGACCCTGACAAATGTATGGAGGATACCAGAGGAAGTGTTTGAGGAGAGTGGAAAGACGCCTGTACACTTGTTTTTGAGAAGTTATGACACAGTGGGTGATCATGTAAGGAGGAAGCTATGCATGCATCATAACTAAAGATCAACTGAAAAGGCACCACAACCACTGGGTGCTATGCTTGGATTCCTCAGGGGAAACTCAACTGAAGAGCTGGACATCTTTATCTCTCTTTATGTCACAACACCTGTCATATTAAAAGTGTCTGAAGTCCCGTGAAAATAAGAAAAAGCGATAAAACATCTTTAAAATCCTTCAGAAGAATGGCCAATAAAAAGGAGAAATTGATTCCCAAAATTTTACTGAGTTAAAGAGGGCAAAGATGAGACAACTGGGAAAATAGGCACAGGGCAAAGTTATTCCTCTCTAGTTTTTCAGTGACACAGGGTAGGCATGGTTCTGATAAATTCATTAGTAAAAGGTGAAAGTGGGAAAATCTCATCCTTTTTCCCAGTGCAAAAATTCCCTTTAAAATAATCCCCACAAGAAGTTGGTGATACGCACCCATAATCTCAGCAGGTGAGGAAGTTGAGGCAAGAGGATTTTGAGTTTGAGCCCATCCCAGGCAACTTAGCAAGAACTTGTCTCAAAATAAAAAAATGAAAAGGTTGTCTTGTTAGATCTTTATTCCTAAGACCTGTTATGGTACACATAGCTGGACACAACACACTGTTTTATTTTTTTTGGAATCAATCCTGACTGGTATTTAAAATTGGCCTGCAACGTAATTTCTGTCTATCCTCTTTCTAGCATAATAACTACATGAGAAAGGTTGTCAGAAATTATTTTTGGCGACCTCATGCTGGCCTCTGGTGTGTGGCTCTTTCTTTACTAAATGCATACAAATAATTGAGTTAAGGGTACATTTTACCCTGTCGTTAGACATGAAAGTCAAGCTCATCTGGGTCTAGATTACAAACTCCTCCTTTCTAAAGTCTGCGGGATTTGCTTAGCTCTGATCCTCTGGCAATTTTCCCATTCCCTCTGATTTTTTTTCCCAGGACATGAGCAGCTGCAATAACAGCTGCAAATTGTTTTAATTGTCTTAGATGTAATACATCTGGACTTGAACACATTTTAAAGCTGCTAGACACTCTCTTACTATCTCCCCTACTAAGATTTGTGTTCAATTTTTGCAGCCTCAATATTATTCTCATTCATGGAGAAGAAATGGAAGCAAATCAAAAAGTGAATTTTTTTTTCTTTATACATCTTTGTAAAGCAGCTAACTTTTTATCTTATTATTAAAAATGCAGCTTTAAGACACAAAAAACAACATTCTTATTTTGGCCATATATAATCTGAGATCTAGAAGGTTTTAGCAGCAGAGTTTTTGAGGCAGAAAGAATCTAAATGGATAGACCTGCTTGGTTCCAGACACTGGGATTGGTGGGGGGTATTGCTACAAATATGACTTAGTGCTTCTCCTTAAGGAGGTATGGTCAAATGACAAGTGTTAGAAGTCATAGCAGTATATTTTAGTTAGCTGGATCAACCTTGACTAAACAACAAAAAAATTGTAGATAAAATGATGATCTATTTTGTATGACTTGACAGTATTTCCATCCCTCTCTCATATCTTTTCAGTCATTGTTCTCAATAATACTTGTATGTTAAATTACCCAGAGATTTTGAACTGATAGTAATGAAGGAAGTACATTTGTAACCATGCTGGAACGTTTATAACACAATGTTAATAGAACCAGAACCAACTCAATCAAAATCTCTGAGTTGAGGCCTTGCTGGCAGTGTTAACAGAAGCTTCCACAGACTTATGCTGAGAGAGTTGAGATCCTTGTCTTCAGCTCTTACTACACATACTGTATAGGGCTGTACCACAGGCCAAGGCAGATATATACCATCTTCTGCAGTACAAAGTCTTTGCTCTGTAGAAGAATATGCTGTTTGAGTAGACAAAGCATTACATGGAAAAGTGGAAAGTAGTGTATTAGATGATGAAGAGCCAAAGTGACAGATAGAAGAAAAATGTGCCAGGAAGTTATAGGCAAAAAGCAATCATACACTACAGTGGTGATGGCAAACCTTAGAGTTTTCAATGATGACAAACAGGCACATATGGCACGCATACCATAGGTTCATCACCACTGCACTAGAGACACGAGAGAGGAGTTGGGCTTTGAAGAATGCATAAGATTACAGAGGTAATGCATAGGTAGATGGGAAGGGACCCACAGGTCTAATACCATGCACATGAAGCAGCAAAATCCTGATATCAAGAATGAGTAGGGAATATTTGGGTTTTTTTTTTTTTTTGCGGTACTGGGGATTGAACTCAGGACCTTGTGCTTGCCAGGCAGGCACTTATTACACTGAGCTATATCCCCAGCCCTATTTGGGGGTATTTGTCTAGATTAGCCAGAATCAAGTTTTATTGTAGGGAACAATCAGGCTAAAATGGAAGTAAAGCTCAAACATGAGAACTTTGTATGTTACTTTGAGGTTTTTTACTGTAAAAGTCTAGACAAGCCTGGTGTGGGGGCACATGCCAGCACTTGGGAGGGTGAGGCAGGGGATCACTGCAAGTTTGAGGCCAGTGTGGACTGCACAATGCATTCATGGCCATCCTAGGCCATCTCAGAAACAAACAAAAACAAAAGGAATATGAATTTGGAGAAGGAGACAGGAAGTTGACCTCATCAGCAAATGGAAGTGCCCTCCAATGGTCAACTTCACTTGTGTTGCTGGTATGCTAGTGAGGGTGCAACAATCAGCTCTCTAGGGGAAAGCAGCCCTGATTGACAGCATTTGCCAATTTTTGTGGTGTAAATACTATCAGTAGGAATAATTCTAAGGCCACCAACATTCCCTCCCCCACCTATACTGGGATTGAATTGAGGGCATCCTGTGCTAGGCAAGCTCTCCCACCAAGTTACTCTTCTATGCCTTTTTAAAGATCTTATTTTGAGAGAGTCTCCCTAAGTTGGCCAGGCTGGCTTTGAACTTGAAATGCTTCTGCCTGAGTCTCCCAGAGAACACCTGGTAGTACAGTACAGACATACACCACCATGCTACACTTTGATACTGATTCTTGCAAGCCAGTATAAATGGGCTCCAGCACATCAAGGCTTTTGTCTTCAATATCGCCATTACAATAATAGCTCATTTCAGGGAAGACTGGCATGGAAGAACTGCTTTTGGATGTAAATATTCAGTTTTACCTAATTTTATCCAATTTATTAAAAGCTGGAGGTTAAAAAATTCTTAACACTTTCAATGCAGAGAAATTGAAAGTGCCTGTAGGCATCCATGTCTCAGCAAATGCCATTCCAAAGTGTCCAGCTGGGGGTGTGTGGGGTGGCGGGTTTCTCACCTTTAGTCTACTGGGAGTAGTTAAAATCGTGGTGAAGAAGGAAAAGAAGGGGGGTAGATGAAGAAGAAAAGAAAGAACAAAGGAAAGAGAGTGAGAAGGACAGAAAGATAAAAAATGACTTTAAGATTTCCATTCCAGGGTGCTGTGTACTCCCTAGAGCAAAGCAAGAGCAAGCTTAGCGCACGTTCCTGCTGAGTGCTGACTTCTGCGCGTCCCTCGGCTTTGGTCCCCGGGGCCGCACCCCTCTGTTCCCGGATGGAGCTGCCCGTGCCGCGCAGCCCAGCAGACCCCGCCAGCCTTTGACCCGCCCGCCGTCAGAGTGCGCGGCCGCCCCGCCCGCCCGGCCCTGCTCGCGCTGCGCCTCAACCCATTTCCAGCGCGGGACGCCACCTGCGGCCGCGCGCCTAATGCAGCCTTGCAGGGGCAGCGCCACCACAAAGCCCCCGCCGCCCCGCCCGCATTTCCCTTTCCTTCCCCTTTCAAGAACCATCGACGAGTGGGTAAGAAAGCCATTTAGCCCAAGATAAAGACTAAAATGGTTTTCCTTCTGGTAATGCTCCCGCTTCCGTCCCTCGGTATTATGCTCCATAATGTGCCGCCGCGCAGCCATTTTGTCACCGCTTTGGGTCATCCTTGCTCACAATTGGTTATTTACTCAGGGGCTTTTGAAATTATTGAGTTGACACATCTGTCAGACGGCAAAAGCAGAAATGCTAACAGGTCACTTGGAGAGAAACCAGCTGCTCCAGACAAACCTTTCTGCCTCCAAACAGCACAATCAGCCTGACAGATGGGGCCTCTGCGATCCTCGCGGGCGCTCCCCTGCCTTCAAGTATTTAGCTGAAGCACCTCATTGCCAGGTCAGCCAGGCCTCCTTGTAATTACCCACACAATAGGCGTCTCTCTGCTTAAGGAGAACAGCTCCATTTTCTCCAAATAGGAAACCAGTTTTCCCACAGATATGAGCTACTGAGCCCCTGCCACAAACTTTTCCATTAACAGATTCGTTTTGACAGTGGTGAGTATGTTTCTATTACCTCTGCAGCCTTCATTAGACCCTGCAACGTGAGGCTTTGTGGGGGTTAAAGATATGGAAAGGTTTTGAGGGTGTCTGAGTGCATGGCCTCTGGGGAGGACGGTTGAGATCCTCCTCCCCCTAGTCTAAGTCTCCACCATCCATCGCCTCCCAGCGCACCTCTCTGTGTACCCGAAGGAGGTGTTGGAGGGACAGGGTGAAGGTGATGCTTGTTTCTGCTCTTCTGCCAGACTCAGCGTGGCCGTGTGCGTGTGCGTGTGCGTGTGCGTGTGCGTGTGTGTGTGTGTGTGTGCGCGTGCGCGTGCGCGCGCCCTCGTGTGTACAGCAGTGGGAAATAAACATAAAACAAACTTGGAGCAAGCTGGTATTGAACTTTAACCATATAGGAAGCAAAGGGATCCTCTTCCATAAACAAGTGTTCCCAAATCGTGTTTGGGGGACAGTTAATATGTCAGCAGCTATAATACGAGCTTATTAATCTTTCAGAGTTGGAATAGAGAAGTCGGTTGCCATGAAACAGTGTCTCTCACTTACACAGCAGTGGGGCTGGTTTTAAGAAAACCGGAATAAGATGGTTTGCTCTGAAAGAGTAATATTGTCATCAGTAAGGCACAAGGTTGTTTGTTATTAAGGATACTGCAGTGGGTAAGCTTCCAAAAGCACTTCATTGGGTACAGGCATGAGGCTGAGTGGAAGGCTGAGTGGAAGGAGGTGTGGGAATGGCATCATAATTACAAATTCTAAATTTTAGGTTTAGAATCATAGAATCTCAACATTCTCTTTCAGGCTACTAGGAATTAATACATAAATGAGTGCAACTTTGAGAGTTCACTTGAAAAATGCCATCAAAGAACTTGGAACAGAAAAACAATAATAACAAAATCTTCAACAACCCAAAACTATCATGGCCATGACTGCTGTCCTAAAATGGATGATTTCTCATTGGTTTCCCCCGGATCTGCTACCTTGCCCATTAATGTTCAGTTTTCACCCTTGTCTTTCCATTCTGTTTTTCATTCCAGGGATCAAACGGTGATTTGCCGTTGGCTTTACCGTTTGTGAGCTCTTAAGACTAACAACTGCTAGCAGCTTTTACAGAAGACTCTGCGCTGGACCGCCATTCTCCTATACTCGTTCAAATAGAGTCCTGTTCTCCACTCAATATGAGCTGAACTGTGGACCAGGAAGTAGAGAGAAGTTGAGAACTGAGACACGCATTGTCAACGTTACCTGTTACTTCTTTTCGTTTTGTTTTCGTACTGGGGATCCAACTCGGGACCTTGTGCTTGCCAGGGAGGCGCAATTCTGCTGCACTATATCCCTGGCCCCTACCTGTTATTTCTAAGAAATTCTTAAGCCATAAACTAAATAATTGTATTGTGTGGTTCAGGACATTTTTACAAAGTAATTTTTTTTGTGGATAGGAGGTTTGCTGGAGAAACTTGTACAGATGATGGATCTAGACAACATTTCACTTTGCTTCAAGACAGGGGCGTTGCCGTACTCACCAGTCCTGAACTATTATGTCAGAAACTTCGCTTAATCTTAACTGGCTCTTCACCTTGAAAACCCCCCCTTTAACCGGATCCCAGAATCCTATACATTTCCTCTTCTGACCTGCTTCCTCCAAGAGTATTAAGTCTCTGTCATGGTGGTGGTTGCTGCAGCAAGTCTAACAAAATTAGCTTTGTTTTTTTTGTTTTTTTTTTTTTCCAATCAATAGGCTTCTCTGCTGGTGTTTTTCAGGAAGTTGAGTGTCAACAAAGTGAACTGGTGTCTGTTCTTGTAACAAATCAGTACAAGATGAGGATGCTCTAAGAGGATCCTAGGGAAAGGTCTGGTGCAGTGGATTTCAGAATAGAGTGGTGAAGACAGGTCACAGGACAGAGTTTTGAGCATGTGGTTTCCAGAAATTACACATGGAAGAAACCCTGTAAAAAATAGACTTCCTGTGCTTCATCGGACAGGATCATTTTATTTTATTTTATTATTTTAATTTTTGGAACTAGGACCTTGCACTTGCCAGGCAGGCACCATGCTGCTGAGCTGTACCCCTGGCCCAGTAATTTTAATAGAGTATCAAAGAGTATATTTTCTTGTTTTCTGATCACTGCCTGTTGCAACTTGGGCGTACTCAGGTCTTAGGTGGAAGGACATATCCTCAGGCTTTTCAGGAGAGGAAGAAACTACGGGAGAAGGGAACGAATCAAGAAAGATAATGCACCAGGTAGGAGCATTTCCGGTGGCGCTTAAATCGATAAAGCCTCTCCCTCCTTGTCTCTCTGCCCTTTCTCTCCTCGTGTGTCTCTGCCCCACCCCTCATGTGTGGTTATGTGGGATATAGGCGGGGAGGACGTTTGGAATAGAGTAAGGTGAGGGGTGAAGTAGGCAAAGAAATGGGCCTATGATTCAGAGGCCTGGGTTGGGAGCCCAGTTCCATCACTTAATACGGTACAGGTCAGTGATGGGGGGCCTTTTACAGGCCAGGTTCCAAACCACAGCCCCAAACCCACTTATTTATCACACAGTGCCAACACTGCCATTAAATCTGAATATCTCATGTTGGGCTGCTGAGATGACTTGGCTCACTTGCTGACAGAGAGGCCTCTGCATGCCCAGTGTGGCATGCGTGTTATAGTTTTGCCAGTACTGGTATAGGTAATCACAAGCAAGTTCCTTAAGTTCTGCAAAGGGGTTAGATAAAGGTGTATGTGATACCTACTTTATTAAAATTGTTATAAGGATAAAAAGACATGTATGAACAGATTAGAAAGTTATATGGATATAGTAATAATGGTGGCTATTGTAGTCATTTCTTATTATTATTGGCTGACAGTTGAGGGAATGGAAAGAAAGCTCAGGGCATATTCTGGAGAATACTTAAGCTTGAACTATGCATGAAGGTATCATAGGAAACAATTTTGGAAAAGTTGGGGCCAAGTGTAAAGCACCTTCAATTTATTTTTTAAAATGGTTCAGTAGGCAGCAGGAAGCCCATGCAGAGTTTTCAGAATGAGAATGACATGATCAGCATTGTGCTGGTGAAAGGATGGGTGAGATGGCAGAAAAGTCTAAAGTTAGATGCATGACCTAAGAGACCACAGACAAATGAACAAGGAATAAATCAAGGTAGCATTTCTTTTTTTTTTTTTTTTTTTGGTGGTACTGGGGATCGAACTCAGGACCCTGCGTTAGCTAGGCAGGCGCTTATTCCCCTGAGGTATATCCCCAGCCCGGCATTTCTAATAGAAAAAAAGAAAAGAAAAAATGTAAAGGAGTGTGTGAAAGTATTTTTAGGTTAAAATTTTCTTTTTTTTTCCCCGTCAACTCAGGCTATTCTAAAGCATATCAAATGAATTTTAATCAAAACTTTAAAACTAGTTCTTGACACATGTTGCAGTTTGTGCTCTGACTCTCTCTGTCTGACCCTTGATCCTGTCACCGTACAGAGTTTGAAGAGGTCCCTGAAAGAGGAGACAGGTTCCTTAGCTCATCCTACAGTGCCAGCTCTTGACTCTTGACTGAAGAAAAAGAATTTCAAGACACAGAGTAAGAGGCATGGGTAGATTTATTAGGCAGAATCATAATGGAAGAGAAAATAGGGAAGGGACTTCAGTTTGAGGAGCTGAGGAGAGGACTCTGCTGAAGAGGATCAGACTGGCCCGCTGAAAAGAAAGGAGACCATTGTTCATAGATTGACTGAAGTGGGTAGAGAGTGGTTGACCATTATCTCAGCTGTGGTTTTGTAGGATGGGCCTGGGAGAAGTTCTGTTGCTTGAGGGAGCAATTTTGACTCCTTGAGATTTTTCCTGCTTGGGGCAGGCTCAGTGTTGTGGAGGTTGTGCTGGAATGCAAGGTGACTGTTAGGTTTAGGGTAATAATTGGAGATTTATGGGTGCCTTTTGGTTGTTGAGTGTCCCTAAAAATCTCTTGGAGTCTTCAGATTAAAGGGAGGTGAGACAGGTCATGTAAATTTAGAGCTAACCAACCTGTATTTTGGGATTTTAGGATGACTAACATTCCTATATGCGGAGCTGAGGAAAGACCTGACCTAAATTTTTAAGGTAATAAAGGAGTCAGGTACAAGATGAAGGTCAAGCTTTGTTCTCCTTTGAGTTACCCATTGAACATCTGTGGGCAAAAGTGAAGAGTCTTTTTTCTTTTCAGCAAAAGTAGCTTTCAAGTCATTGACTGCCTGAGAAGAAAACACAAATAATGTTTTTAATAACTGATTAAGGACCCAGGAGTTTGTCCTTTGTCATTGTGGTGGTCTCTGTCTATGTCAATCCCAACAATACAGGGAACATACAATGAATATATGAAGAAAGTAGTGGCCGGATACCTTTCACTTCTGTCCATCTTGTATTTCCATTGCCTAAGAAGTGACCATGGTTTTAGGACCCTTACACAGGAATGTGTGCTGCTTAGTGTTACTATGGTTCTGCACATTGTAATCTAGTATAATATTTTATCACAGGAATAGGTAAACATTTTGCCCTCCCTCTCCATTTGGGAGTCATATTAATTTGGTAAGGAAGCATTAACAAATCCACTGAATATAGTATTTTTTTTGTATCAGTTCTTGCCATGCTTTATCTACAGGCATTCAAATTTATTTAATTAGTAAGCTTTAATTTGCACTAAACAGAAAAGGCAGGATTCGGGGGGGGGGGGGAAGCATTAGATGACACTAATGTTAGCCTAATTGGTCGGATCTGTGTTAATGATCAGGTAACTTGGCTAAATAATACAGCCATTCACAGACAAGGACAAAGTGATTATGAAAGTCTGTCTTAACAAGGCGCCCCATCTCTAGAGCAGTCTAGCAGCCTGTAGAACCACACCATGTCATTTACAGTGGCTGTTGTTAGAGATTCTATATTTAGATGGAGGGTGAGAACTAAGAATCAGGTTTAAGGTCAGAGGGTACAAATCACAGTGGAAGACGTACAAAGGAGGAAAACCAGCTTCAAGGGTTAGAGTGATGTTTAAAAAGGAAATAATGAACATAATGTGTTTTGTTCTTAATTGAGCCCTTGAAAAGATGGAGAACAACCTAAGTAAAATCTAAATCACTTAAAAAGATTAATCAACATAAGAAAATATTTCTCCTCCTACAACTGATACTATATTGTACATAGGGTGTGATTTTTCTGATCCTTCTACCTATAATCTGAGCCACAGTATTTACAGTAAAATGGTATTAATTATTCCTCAAAATCACTTGTCTAATTTTACAATTAAACTGGTTAAATCAGAGATTATTTTTTAACATTCTTATGTGAAGAGGGAGTTAGTGAATAAGATCAACATGGAGAGTCCTCTGTAGGATCCAATGGGTTGAGTAGGAGTGCTTCATGTACAGTAGAAGGGAGGGAAGAGGCCCCATCTCTGTCAGTCGGGGAGGCTAATAAAAATCTATGGTAGAAGGCTAACATATGAAGCCATGCTAAGCTAACTGGACCTTACTTGAATTTTTTACTGTAGGGCAGAAGTCATTCAATAACTTTTGTTTGTTTAGGTTTCAGGATCACTAGTAGGAAAATATGGCCAGCAAGCTTGTTTTCTTATAATCCACAATCAGAATTTTTTTGATATTTTTAAATGATCAAAAAATAGCAAAAGTAAATTAATACTTTGTGACATATTAAGATTATATGGCATTTGAGCTTCAGTGTCCATAAGTAAAGTTTCAGTGGGATACTGCCATACCCCTTCATTTATTGTATTGTCTATGGCTGTTTCTGTACTACAGTGGGAGAATTGGGTGACTGGAGTAGATAATGGATAGCCTGACAAGTCTAATATTTTCTGTTTGGCCCTTTGTAGCAAAAGTTTATCCACCCTTACTCTAGAAGATGAATTTTTATTCTCATACCCATTTGTCTTCTTGGAATTTTAAAAGGAATTCTGGACTCTTGATAACAGTTTCCTGACATCACAACTTTGGCTAACAGGTGAACATCTACTTGCCACTGAGCATGCGTGTTTCAAATAGTTAATCACCACTGATAATGGCACAGCAGCTGGATTAGCTCTGCATGGCAGACTAGTCTTCTGCCTTCTAATTTCTCAGAGCTATATCTTACCTCACAATGATAATAATTCATTTAGAAAAAAAGCTCTCATTGTGTATTGGAGTAAGCTCAGAAACAACCTTGAAATATTATGTTAACATAAAATAGCATGATTTTAATGACTTTGCATGCATCCTGAGAGGTCTTGGATGATCCTGAAAACTGCAAATGGAGTGCATAAAACCTCCCATTAGTTGTTCTAACACAGATTTGAAGATGCCTAATATCCTGCAGATGGTGCTGTTCTCTCTCCCTCTCTCTCTGCTACACACAGACACAACACACACACACACACACACACACGCACACACACACGCACACCTGACCTTGTGAAATCCAAACTGGCTACTCTATAGACAGTAATGATTGTTGTTTATGCAATATAATATGTATTTCCATAATGAGTGAGCTGAATTATGACTTTTATATCAATTCTTATTTATATTGACTATTAATTATTCATGAAGTGTGGGGAAAGGAACAACTTCATATGTAGCATATAGTAAACCCTTAATAAGTTGTCCATTTTATTATCTTCATTATAATCATTTGACTAACATGTACGGGTAATGTCTGGGAGGCCAACTAACAGAATGCTACTTCTCAGTGGCATAACAGGAGACTCTTCCAGATGCTAGAATTCCAGTAGTGATGATGTTTCTCATAAAGTCTCACCATACACAAAACCAAAAATCAGGTGTTTGCGTGATACATTTAAAATAACTGAGCTAGGTCTGGGGAGATAGCTCAGTGGCGTAAGCACCTGCCTGGCAAGTGCAAGGTCCTGAGCTTGATCCCCGGTACCGCAACAACAACAACAACAACAACAAAAAACAAAAACTGAGCTAGTAGAAAAGTATAATGTGGTTCTAGTAGAGTCTTGACAGAAGTTGGTTGCAAAGATCACAGGCTATGAGTCCCATACCTGAATCTAGGCAACAGATAGCTTTAGCAAAAGAGTATTGTTAAAAAATAAACTGGGTTATATTTGAGCAGGGCATATACACTCTCGGGGTTGCTGTAGGCCTCACTACTCCCTATTGCTTCAGCATTTAATTTGTTTTGTCATTAGGGGCATTTGATTTTTTGACCCTTGTTTAGAGTCATTGTTGAAAAATGCATTAGGAAGAGTCTTGAAGGAATTTGGATATGTGTGTGTGTGTGTGTGTGTGTGTGTGTGTGTGTGTCTATGTGTATGTTTCTCCATGTACATGTAAGTAATATATTTTTACTGCCATGTTCTAAACTTCAAAATAGTGTAGGTAAATAAACAGGCCAACTAAAAAGAATTTAAGGCAAATTCTGTAGCACATCATTTTGCATCTGTTGGTGAAAAAAACCAAAACAGAACAAAACTCCCTCTGGCCCCTGACTCTTTTTACAGTGTAGTTTTCTTACCATTTACTGTGCTCAAAAACAAAAGTCAGGGTATCAGCCAACAGAAAGGTGGTGTTCTTTGGAATATGCATGCCTCTTTGGTGTCTTAGTTTGCTCAGGCTCTGTAACAAAATATTTATAAACTAGAGAGTTTATAAATAACAGAAATTTATAGTTTACACTTCTGGAGGCTGGGAAGTCCAACATCAGGGCACTGATAGTTCTGTGGTCTCCCGGGTCCCTCCTGGTTTATAGATTGGGTTTTCACTGTGTGTCACATGGTAAAGGAGTGAACTTCACTCTCAGACCTCTTTCATAAGAACATCTGTCCCGCTCATGAAAGCTCCTCCTTCATAACCTAGTCACCCAAGATGCCTGATCTCTTAATATTGTCTCCTTGGGGACTGGATTGCAACATATACATGGATTTAGGGAGTACACAAGCATTCAGACTGTATGTAGCACTTGTGATACAGGAATGTGCTCTTCTGATCTGAGGGTACCATAGTGTGCTTTATGGGAGCAGAAAAATTTCCCATCCAGAGAATTTTGAACACTAAACAGGAGAAGTAGATGTCTTCTGGGAGAGTGAGGAGGCTCAGATGACTCTGTAGCCACCTGTCTACTAAATACTTGTTAGACACAATCATTCTGCTTCAAAGAGGCCATGGGTAAGTTTGCTTTCTTTTCTAGTCACCTCTTATAGGATATTCTGAGAAAGTAGAAAATCTTGTGGTTTATAATGGTAAGGGGAATTATTGAATAGAGCCAGTTACAGTAATAATTTTGGTAATAGAAATTTTATGAGTTTATATCATGGTTTCTGTAGCCAGAGACCACAGAAACTATTACTCAAGAAGGGAAAAGATGCTGTAAAATGAAATATAGATCACGACTAGCAGGGCAATTCAGAACACCTCTGTCCTTTGCAGGGACATACCTTGATTTAGACAACAAGTTCCTGACCAGAAAATCAGATCCAACTATGACAAAGGTATCCTTTAAACAAAAGTCAAGCAGTGACACTCACCTTTGAATGGGCACTTGAACTTTTGCTTCTAAACTTGGTTCAGCACCGGGCCCTTTGCCAGCAAGTCTCCAACTTGTTTGGGCTTGCTAGATGCAAATTTTCCTGCTCTTTGGGTTGCTGCCATGTCTTTACCTAGTTGGGCCTCCTCCTTCTCTCTGTCTTGTATCAGAGAAAACCATCTTTGTTACACACTAGGCAGAGTTTTGAAGTAGATAATAAGGTAGAAACACACCTTTTTGAAGTTTACAGAACAAAGGCACATGTAGGTACCAAGATAGAGATAAATGCTAAGATAGAGGTAAATGTTAAGGGACAGTGATACAGGTCAGGATGAGAGGAGTTAGATGGCATAAGATTTAAGAAATATTTTAAGGCAAAGTCAGTAAGATTTTCTGATGGATTTGATATAGGATATGAGAGACAGAATGGAGGTAATTTCAAAGATTTTGGCTTTAGCAACCATGGAAAGATGCTCTATGCTGAGATGATGAAGGCTGTGAGAGGAGAACATTTCAGGGGAAGATCAGTTCAGTGTTGGACTTACTGCATTTGAGATGTCTATTAGACATCCAAATGGCAATGTTGAATGTACGTTGTATATATAAATCTGGAGTTCTGAAGAGAGGTCTGGATTTTAGACATAAATTTGAATGTCATTGGCATATAGAAGGCATCGAGCCTGTTTCCCAGAGAGCAGAGTTTGATGGTAGTAGGAGGTACAATCGCAGAGCATGGAAATGAGGGCCAACGGGAGTAGGATGAGGAGGGAGGGAGCAAAATGAAATGTGCTACCAGTCTGCCTGCCTCTAGATGGGACTGACTGCTTGGCTGTCTTTTAAGAGATTATTTGAAGTAAGTTGTAGGACAGTTTGCTTGAGGCTGTTGTAGTCAGTCATCTTGAGCTGCCATAATAAAATGCCATAGGTAGGGCAATTAAACAATAGAAATGTATTTTCCGTAGTGATGGAAGCCAGAGGTCCAAGATGAGGATGGCACCATGATTAGGTTCTTGTCAGGGCTCTCCCTTGCCTACGGACTGCCTCTTGGCTGTGTGTGAATGTGTCTGTCTTGTCATGAGAGCACAGCTCTAGTGGACGACAGCCCTAATCTTAGGACTTGCTTTAACTTTATCCTCACCACATAGGCTGTACCTCCAAATACACTCACATTGGGCATTAGGGCTTTAACATAGGAGTTTTGGGAGGACACAAGTCAGTTCTCATGGTTACCTCAATTTTATGTCCTCACATCCAAAATACATTCGTTCTATCCCTGTAACCCCCAAAGCGTTAGCACATTCTACCATCAACTCTGAAGTCGATAGCCTAAAATCTCATCTAAATATCGTGTAAATCATATATGACTCCAGGTATGATTCATGCTAAGGTAAGTGCTGTAGAAAGGGAAAAGGGGAGAGAGGGTTTACCCGTAGACTGTAATCTCCTTTTGTGCAAAGGTTTGACATCCTTTGGTGGGCCTGGGATGTGAGGCAAGAGGCCCACCTGAGGCAAGGCTCTGGCACATGGTGGCTTGAAGTTTTTGGGAGCCTCTGGTCCAGGTAGAGGTGTTGTTGTGGTTGTGCCTTGTACAAGTAATGGTGAGGGCAAAGGAGTTGGAAAGAGTCCATCAAGGAGCAGGGTTACGTGGGACAGAGACTTTCCTTACCTTTTGGCCCCCTGTTCCTTAGTCAACCTAAAATGTCTATGTTTAAAAGTATTTCTGGTATCATCTTATGATGCTGAAATTTATTTTCATGTGGGACCAATCTTTTATTCCACAATAAAGATGTTTGAGTGGTAAATTGATATTTGAGAAATACATTGGTAAAAATTCATTACACTGAGGAGAACCCAGACACTCATGGTGCAGGGATCTCAGAGCAGATTCTCTTCTGATCTGGTGGAAAGAAGAAGTTACCAGTCATGGGCCTGGAAAGGGCAGAGATCTTTCCTAAAGAGGCCTGGGGTAGAATAGGGAGATGAAATACAGTTAGCAAATGTGAGGCAGTCTGTGTTTGTCAGGTGTCCTAAGCTCTGGAGGGCAGCAGATTACAAGGCAGATCAGTGCCCTGTGCAGTTGTGTCAGGGCTGGAGGAGGAAACAGACATTAAGCAAATGCTCCTGAAAAATATGTTAATGAAGTAAGTTTACAAAGAGATGACAAACAGGACAGGAGTGAAGGCCATCGAGCATGCAGTCTTTGGGAAGGAGAGGAGCTTTTGGTAGAGGTAGAAAACACATGTTGTTTCCACTGATGGGTAAAGATTTTATATAAAAAACAGCCTTTTCAAATGCCCCAGGTTAGGAGCAGGCTAATTATTGTCAAGGATCCACACAAAGTCCAGTGTGTTTGGAATGGAGTAGACCACACAATGACCCTGTGATGGAGAGAAAAGAGGAAAGATTTTTTAACAGGTTGATGTATTTTTTTTCAAGGTTGATGTATTTAGTAAACCTCTTTGCTTCACTTGGGCACAGAGACATGGGAGATGAAAGGAAAGAGTACTGTACAGGGCTTCACTCCCTGTGTAAAGAGCATTGCTCAGAAACACTGCGTGCTTTTTTGGTTATAGTATTTTCTGAAGCTCTGGCATTGCTAGGTGTAGGTGGAAGCAACTTCTGCTCTAGAAAGAGGAGCCTGTCATGCCAACACCTGCCATCTGGAAGACACTATAGTTGCTCTAAGGAGTCCTCCGTGCTTTATGTCTCTGGGCAAGATTTGTCCATGCTCTTGTCTGTCTGTGCTCTGGATCCCATCCTGAGTGTCCTTGTTCTTGCAACCCTCACCTTTTATTCTAAAGGTGTCTTCTTCCATAGACTCTTTTTTGTTTGTTTGTTTGTCTTTTTGAGACAAGGTCTCCCTATGCAGTTCAGGCTGGCCTTGGACTCACTTTGTAGCCCAGGCTGGTTTTGAACTTGCAACAATCCTCCTGCCTCAGCCTCCCAAGTGCTGGGATTACAGACGTGTGCCACCATGCCTGGCCTTCCATGGATTCTTTTCCTTCAGCTTTTAGAAAGACTTGAGTCTCACCAATCTTAAAACACTGTCCTACACTTGATGACAAACTGTGGCCATTACCAGTGTCTTCTTTTTTTCTTCCTAGCCAGAGCCCAAGTTTCTGGATAGTTATGTTCTGTGCTCTTCATGTCAATTACTCCCTTCAAAATTTTAATTCCATTCCCTCTCTCCACAAAGCCCTTCTCCCAGTTCAGTGGTGATTTTCTCTTTACCAAAACTGGTTCATACCTTTTGGGTTTCATTTTATGTGCACACTCTGAAGTCCCTTTTATCAGTTCTTTTTCTCCCTTCCATATGGACACTTTTCCAGGTGTCCTTCCTTAATGGCTGCTTCTCAGTTTTGTTTATTATTTTCCAGCTGCCTAAGTGTAGACATTCCATAGGACTGCGCTTCCCAGCTAGGAGGGAGAAGTGACCCCCTCAATTCTTGCCTGGCCTGTTGCCTACAGACTTGCACTTTTTGCCTGGTTATCCCACTAGGCTGCACAAATACTATCAATGTCTACGCTTTGACAAGAAGAAGCGCAGGAAACATTGTCCTGGGATTCCATCCTCAGCCTTCCTGATGCGATATTCTAGGTACTCCTCAGCAACAGCAATCATTCAACCTTTTCCATTAGGGAGATGAATTCTAAATCTCTATCTCTAGCTATCATTTTTTCTATTGAGCTCTAGATCAATACAACCTTACCAAACACCTCTTCGTGGATGATTCTCAAACTTAACATGTCCAATATTAAACCTTTTATCTCCAGTCCTCCTCTGGTTGATGAATGATATCATTAGCCACTACATACACGAAGTACCTCCATTACTCTCACAGCTAGTCACCCATCAAATCTTGGTTTTGCTTGTGCTCCAGCATATCTGACTTGGCCCTGTCATCGTTCTGATGTCACTTTAACCCGTCTTTTTAATTCTTTACCTGAGCCACTGTGGTAGATCTTATTGTTGTTCAAAGCATTTGCAGTTTTTACTTGCAGTTTCCTTCCCTGTACTCCTTAGTGAGATCATATCTCAAGATAAACATAACTTTAAAAATTTCGAGATAGATCTCAGTGTGAAAGCCCTGGTTTCAATCCCTGGGGCCCCCACCAAAGGCAAAAAAAAAAAAATTCAGGCAAGAAAAAAGAGCGAAGAGCAAAGAGCAAAAGCTCAAAGTGAGGATGTTTCCAAATGTGAACTTCCATTGTGTTCAGAGTGTGTTGCACACAATCTGTAATCGACAATATACATGGAGTATTGCCAGCTACGGAAGATTTCCCGAGCGTTTGTGTTCAGAGTTTTTATCAGTGGTCTATTACACAGACTTGGTTGGTGGATTGCATATGTTGTCGGTCCTAGGCAGGGTTGGTCTTTTTGGCATCGTTAGGTGTGTCTGGCCCTACCCTAAGGCTCACATGGCTATAGTGGCTGCCTTATACAAGGACATTTCTTTTTCTTTATTTTTTGTTTTTTGAGACAGGGTTTCACTATGTAGTTATGGCTGGCCTTGAACTCACTGTGTAGTCCAGGCTGGCCTGGAAGTCCTAGCAATCCTCTTTCCTCAGCCTCATTAGTGCTGGGGTTACAGGCCTGTGCCACTGATCCTGGCCCAAACAAAAGACAGTTCTATGAAGTAGGACATAGGTTACTTACTAGAAGCCAGTGGCTAAGCCCAGGTCCCCATCTAGGCAAAGCCAACCTCTTTATTACACAGCATGAAGTATGTTATTTCTGAGTAGAAGCTCATGTTGGGAGACAGAATAGTTTTACTTCTTTGACCTCTGGCCAGCAAAGTTCTAGGTAAAGCAGGCTGATGGAGTGAATGTGAGTTGCAATTAACCTTGTAACATGAGCAAGAAATAAACATGGTGTTTGTGAGCCTATGAGGTTTTGAGTTTGTTACCCTGGTATAACTTCTAGGAATAGTTAATGGATAAAGTATTTAGCCCCTACCTCTTGCTTTTATTGCACTTTGATCTTCTGGACCTGCCTGAGCCCTGGATCGTGGAAGCCTTTGTTTTCAGTGGTAGAAGGGCCAAGCAGCACCCCTTTCTATAAGGCTGAGCCGGATCTCTGCCTATGTGCTTCCGGTTCTTCTCCTGGCCACAGGCTACTTCCATTGGGAGTAGATAGCACCTGATTTTCAGGAAGGAAGGACAGAAGCCTTGCCACATTCCCTAATCGTGCAGTTTGATTCTTCTCCACTTTCCCTTGACTGCTGGTGTCTGCTCTCAAGTAGTTAAGAACCAAGAAAGGGAAAGGTGAATGTTTAACAAGCTCCAACACCAACACCCACACTTCAGTACTTGCTAGTGGGCGGGACTGGAGAAAGCAGCTGTGGACAGTTCAAACCAATCTCATTGTCAGTGCATTTTTCGTACAGAATATTATGCTAAGAACACAAGATGGACAGCTACCTACCTGCTATTAAAGCAGGCAGGAAGCAGCCGCTAGGGAAAGAGTAAACGTTTTGCCTTAGCTAGCTAGGTCATTTTCTAGGATGGGATTAGTTTGCAGATGAGGCAGTTGGCATTTTCAGTGGGTTTGAGTCAGGCTCCCATGCACAGACAGGAAAGTCTGGAAGCGGCTGATATGCTGAGCATAGTAAGGCTGTCAAGAGGGTAAAAGAGGCCCTGAGAGAGTAGATGGAGTGGGTGGGTAGCTTTCAAGAGGAGGCCAAGAGTTTATATTTGACCTAGGAGGTGAAGGGACAAAGTAGTTGAGGTGATTCACATGAAAATTAATTTCCAGGGGAGCAGGATACATAGCAAATTATATGTTTTCCTGAATGAACAGATATGAAAGGAACTTCAGTAGTACATTTCAAATAATGAGCAGTTTATTTCCAGGGGTATTTTACTTCATGAAAAATGAATCTCACTGACAACCAAGTTGGAAATAGCTTTTCATTTGCTGTGCTTGCTGCCTGCCTTGCCTCTTTAAATTTTTTTATACTACAAAGTATTTTAATATCAGTAACAATACACACTATGAAGTGCATTTCTAGTTACAAATTAACACGGTGTTGTATACAGGAATATACACAGTGATATGCCTTTAATAGAAAATGAGCCAGGAATGTCTTCAAGTAAAGCTGAAGACCATACAATTAAGTTCTACAAGGATATTTATAATGATAATGGCAGACAAAGGATTATTCTCTGAGATTAGGGTTCCCAGGCATCTTTGTTGAAGTAGAAAAAAATACTACTGAGTCTTACATTTTCTATAAAGTACACAGATACCCAAGTGAGCCCCAGGGTAAACTATGGACAGAAAGAAAATATGCAAGAAAAGAATTTGTTTTCAAGGATAGGAAAATCTTACAGGAAGATTTGAAGAACTCATTAACTCCTGAATACCTACAGTTTACTACTTTACTTTTCTTCTACTTATCCTTTGGCACCAAACCTGCCTCCAGACCCCTAGTAACTATGCTTGGCAACACCCCTAAACCAGAACTACCTCCAGAAGCATGTGATAGGATTTCTGAAAAGCAGCTGATGAATGAAAATGTTGAAGGTGTGATAACTGTAGTCTTAGTCTATTTTCTGTTGCTAGAACAAAATGCCTGACACTGAGAAATAGTAATGAAAAGAGATTTACTTAACTCATAGGTATGGAGGTCCAAGAGCATGGCCCTGGCATCTGCTCAGCTCTGGTGAGGGCCTTTGGCTACATGATAACATGACAGATGGCATCATGGCTGGAGAGCGTGTGAGTAGGAGAGAACATATGGTTGGACAGGAAGCAGGAGCTGGAGCCAAGACAGATGAACTTGCATTACAGTGACCTGCTCTCTTGAGACCTCGCTCATTCCTATCAGACATGATTCATCCCTGTGAGACAGCTCAATCCATTTGTGACAGTGGAGCTTGCGCCTATAACCTGATTTCTTCTAATGTGGGCCCCACCCAAAGATTACACCACCTCTCAACATTGCCATAGAGGGTCCATGCTTCCAGCTCTGTAGGAGTCAGGATGAAATGACTACACATGTAGAATGAGTGTCTTCCCTTCACACAGACATCTTTATTGTCATGTGCTAAGCTGAGTACAAAACATAGACCTTTTCTTTTTTCACTAAAAGGCAGCGTAGCTATTAAGGGGTTGTATGACTCTCCCATGCTTCAGAACATTTTCTTTCCATGTTTCTCCTCAGGACCTGAAAGATACTTTTCTTGCCATTAAAATTTATTTCTTGGATAGCTACTAGATACGTGCATCTTTGACTAAGCTATGGCAAGATGTTAGTTACGTGGTGGTAATGAATGCTTGTGTTAAGTCAAATGAGGCTTAAAATACTTTGGTCTTCATTACTAGTCCTGTAAAAAGAGGACCTGGGATCAGAGGATTGTAGGTTTTGATTGCTAAGCAAAGTTCTGGAATATCAATGTACTGTATTTGTCAGGATCTAATCAGATTAATGAAAAGCAAGCCCCAGTCCAGCCCAAGCTACAGGAGGACATCAAAAGTGCACAAATATTTGTGAAGAACACAGAAAGGGTAGGGAGGGTGATAAATGGAGGAAACGGTGTGAGATTTGAAGACAGAGGTTTCTATTTTATAATTTCTAGGGCTGGGGATATAGCTCAGTGGAATAAGCGCTTGCCTAGCAAGTGCAGGGTCCTGAGTTCGATCCCCAGTACCGCAAAAACAAAAAAAACAAAATATAATTTCTAAATTTATCACCTAACAGTAGTACTCATTTTCTTTAATCACACCATCATAATTTATGAGCTTTATCTTAAGTGATTCTTTCATGATTTATATATTTTATACATATGTAATTGTAACTGATAAACTTTATTTTTAGGGTGGTCTTAGATTTATTGGAGCACCTAGTAAAGATAACTGTACTCACATTCCCACTATCACACTTTCATCATGTGTTTGAGTCTTATAGTAGCATGGTACATTTGTTACAACTAGTGAAGTAGCTTTGATATATTACTAACCAGCGTACAAGATTTACATTGTATCACTTTTTTGTGTTGTACAATTGTAGGAGCTTTGGCAAGTATGTAATGTCATAGGTCTGTTACTAAAATATCATACAGAATAGTTTCACTGCCTTAACAATCTCTGTGCCTAACTTATTCATCTCTCCTCCAGGATTCATTTTTAATTGAATTTAGTAGCTAATGGAAGAGTAATTAAATGTACATATATACATGTGATACCTGAATATGTACATCTATAATTATACACATGTGTATCTGCGTATTATATGTATACATACATAGTGATATCTCCAATAAAATAAGAGGCTTCATATATGGAAAAATCTTCGTGATTTTTACCTTGTCTCTGAGGTGTTTTCTTTGATAACGAAATACAATACTATCATCATTTATCATTAAACCCATCAGTGCCAAACTTATCACCTTGACACTTTCATGTTCCTTACAATATCCTTGATGTCATAGCCACTGGTGTGATATATCAGGGTGTAGCATTGCTGAACTTCTCTCAATAAATCAGGTATAATTGGTATATATGCATTAGAATGAATTGGAAGTTATTCAACTGGAATGATTTTATATCAAGCAACATTAAGTCATTAAATTTGGTTGTCCTGATCTTTTTTTAGTGAGAGTTTGTGTACTTACTTTGTTTATAAAAATACCTTTTTCATATCTTGTTTTAAGATGTACCTCTTTGTGGATAATATATTTTGAAGTAGCTGAATGCATTTTTTATTTATTGCTTTTGCCAGTTAAGTTGAAAGTCTGATGTGTTTAGTTCAGGGAGGAGATAAATTGCAAGACTTTCTTTCCATCCTGCAGTGGACTGAAGGTGCTTGGTGTACACATCAATATATCCAGCCACAGGTTGTTGTTTGTGGAGCTAGTTAGCAAGGTGGAGGGTAGTTGCGAAAGGTTAGAGCGCATGTGCAAGAAATGGTTAACCCATTCACCATCTTCTCATACTATCTCCTGGGTTGTCTCCAAACCTGGGGTGGAACCAAGAAGAACTAATTATTCAAAGCCCAGGGGTAAAGAAGAAGTAGGAAGGGACATTGGCACAGTGCCATGCTATTCAGAGTAATCAGAAAATTAGCAGATCTGTCCCTTGGGATCTTATTAGAAATGCAGAATCTCAGGCCTCTCCCCAGATGGACTGAATCGGGATGTTTAAAAATTGTGATACACAGATGAATAGTGTGTTCAGTAGATTTTGAGGGCACTGGCTTAGTTATTTTAAAACCAGTTTTCATGGGAATTAATCCAGATCCATGAGACAAACAATCCCTTCCAAGAGTAGAGCCATCATAGCCTAATTAATTTCCAGCCTTTCCTCTTAAAGATTCTACCACTTCAATAGCTTCTCATACCACTACACTGATGGAAGCTTCCAGTATATGGTATTTTTAAGAATCACATCCAAGCCATTAGGAAAGGACAGTTTAACCAAATTCCCTGTGTGATTTATAGGCCAGGACCCACCCTATGGACACAGTTTAGTGTTTCTGGCTTTAGATTTGCAAAGCACCCTAGGGAATGAGGAATTCAGTGTTACTACCTCACAGGTTCTCACAGAGTAAGAGTAAGGTAAAGAAGGAGATGAGAGAGAAGCCATACCTCACTAAAATTGGAATAGGTCATGTGTGGAAGAAATCTTGAAAGTTATTTACTACTGATGTCCATGCACATCTCAAATTATTGTTCAACCTCTGGTTGAGCCCCTTTGTGACCAAACTCACCTTCTGTGGAATTAACTGAGGGGTGGCTGCTTCAAGTGGGCATAGAACTGTTCTAGAGGATGACTGACTCCAAACTTTAGTGTTTGAAACTCAGACAAAGCGATTCAAAATTTTCAAACAAATTTTCCATGTTAACAATACTTACTGAAGTATCTGCTGTTTCAGGCAACAAGTTATATGCGGGGGATAAAAATATGAATAAGACATAAAGACCACACTTCTGTTGAGTTCATGGTCTAGATAAGTAATGGATATATGCATAATAATTATAACATAATATATTAAATGCAACAATAAAAGAATGAACACATTGTAGGGGAGCAGAGAAATGGGTCATTCATTTTTAGCGCATGTCAGGGATTTGTTCAGAATATGCTTCATGAACTGGGTCTTTCTTGATTGCAGGACATTTGTGCTTGCTGAATGAATGACTGGGTATACCAGTTTATGTGTGTATGTGTGGACTTGAAACTGTTCTGTACTCCTGAAGGCAACAATGTTAGCTTGCCATTGCTGTGACAAAGTACTTGGGAAAGTCAATTAAAGGAAGAAAGGTTTATTTTAACTCATAGTTTCAGAAGTTTCAGTTCATGGTCTATGGCTTCATGGTTTCTGGGCTTTTAGTGAGGTAGTGTGTCATAGCTGCTCACCTTATGGCAGGCAGGCAGGCAGGAAGGAAGGAAGGAGGGAGGGAGGGAGAGAGGGAGGGAGGGAGAGAGAGAGAAGAGAAAAGTGAGAAAGGGGAGGGGGAGAGGAAAGAAAGAAGAGAGAGAAGGAAGAAGAGGAAGAAGAAGAAAGAGGAGAGGAAGGAGGAAGGGAGGGGAGGGGAGAGGAGGAAAGAGAGGAGAGGAGAGGAGGGAAGGGAAGGGAAAAGGAAGGGAAGGGAACAGAAGGGAAGGGAAGGGACAAAATATAACCTTCAAAGTCATTCCTCCAGTGCCTTTCTCTGTCTAATTGGTCCCCAACTCAGAATAAGCTCATAGATATAGAATATATCAATGGGCTAAAATTTCAGTGGTGGTGAACCCATAGCACACATGCTACAGTGGACTGTTTGTATCATTGAAAGGTCTAAAAGGTTTACTGTCACTGGCTTAAATCATTGAAGAAGTTAAAG
The DNA here is from genome assembly GCA_004027595.1 of Dinomys branickii. Lineage (NCBI taxonomy): Eukaryota > Metazoa > Chordata > Mammalia > Rodentia > Dinomyidae > Dinomys > Dinomys branickii. Next base: position 26,776 of record PVLD010010983.1, on the reverse strand, counting down.
CCCTTGTGACCTAATAACTTTCCAGAAGCCCAAAGTCTGACATTACTGCCCTGGAGATCAAACTCCCAACAGGGACCTTGTGGGACATATCTCCAAACTGTAACAGGAACATCGTGGAAGTATACTTCAGTCCTGAGATTGGCTCATACTCCTTCCTCTGCTAGATGGTGTTGGAAATACTATTTCTCATCTGTGAACCTCAATCTAAACTAGGGCAGTTTTCAGTGTTTTCTAATAAGTTGAACTGCTTTGCAAATTCTGCTTTAAAAATTCAATGTGTTGTAACAGAGATTTATAAGACACAAATAAGTTTGTTATTATACACATGAAAATCATTCTTCACTTCATAGGAGAATTTATTTTCAGAATGTTTATGGTTTCTCTTTAGTGCACTGAAAATGTAATTTGACTTGAAATTTTTCTTCTATTTTGCTTTTATAGCAATATGTATCTTCATTTAAATGGTTTGTGTGGCAAAATAGATATTTGAAGTAAAAGGAAAAATAACTTGTGCTAAGAATGTATGAGTCATAGAAGCAATGGAAAAATATATTTAAGTGTTTGCTTTCTAATGGTATTACTTCTGTTGAGCCATCCACAAATGCATGCATGCATTGTAAGACAAGAATGGCTTATTTTTTTTCTTAGAGTTGTAACGAGAGTGAGCATAGTTAATGAAAAATCTCCAGTGTTGAAAAGTGTGATATTTTCTAGTTGTTTCTAGAGCTTTTTCTCAAGAATAAAATTTGGATCACCGACATCCTTATGCCTTTGACAAATCATCAGTTAACACAAAATTATTTCAATTAATTTTTAGGTAGGAATTTGAATTTCACTATTTGTTTAAAAGGAAATGAATATTATTCTTCAATGCATCAAATGTCCACAAATTACCATTTAATGTGCCTCCTACTTGATTTTAAACAGTTTATAATTCATTTGATGCACTTCATCATGTCTACCTAAGAAAAACTTCTAAATACCTGAATACATATAAGGATATTTTTTATACTTTTGGACATCAAAGTGACCCAAAACAGCAGTACAAATAAGGTATAAATGAATTAGAGACAGATAGTTTATATTTCTGTGAATAAATACAATTATAAGTTTTAGGGGACTTCTGGTAAAATGGTGACCAGGTAAGCAGCAGAGAAAGATCCCCCCAGAGGATCACCAATGAGACAGTGAAATACAACAACATAAGAAAGACAAGAAGGAGAGAAATGGGTGCCCTGGTTTCCTAGACCCAGGAAAGATCTGAAAGGGAAACTGAAACCCTCAGAAAGAGCAAACAAGACCTCCCCAGGAGAAAAAGCTCAGAGGACCGCCATGGTGCACTCAGAGGAAGAGAAGGCGGAAGAGGAAGGAGCCAGCGCTCCACACAAACCCCAAGCCCGATCCCTCACTCTGGCACTCACAGCATCAGCCTCAGAGGCCCCTGCTCGTGGACACACTCTGAATTGGCCAGAGGAGAGCAAAGTTCTGAGTGCTGGTCCAAAACAGGAGAGGAGAAAGCTCAGCCTAGAAAGGAAGCAGTGTGGTCAGAAGGAATGGTTGAATCCAGTGTGAGGATGGGAGGTTACAAAGGCCACTGAAGCAGAATCCCACTCTGCAGAAATCTTTGTAATCAGTGCCCTGAGGCAGGCTGGAGTCAAGGCAACCAGTGAGCAGCCCACCACACCCAGCTCTACACCTGCCCCAAGAATATGGCCTCAGACCTCACCACTGTGTGAGCAAATACCAGCAGAGAAGTAGCAGAAAGCAATGGAAGCGACTCAGGAACCACGGTAATTCCCAGGGATCCAGTCAAAAAACATATAGGAGCTGGAGCACAATGGAGTGAGCTGTAGACATTGACAGGCTACATGGCCCCATGGCCTTCTCACTCCAAAACCAAACAGAAAGCATGAGCTGAATTACCAGGCTTCAGCTCTCACCCTGAACTCCCTCTCCGGGCAACATGAGTCTTGGCGGCCGGAGCATTCATCATGTGATCCTGACAACAATGGGCTGAGTCAACGGGCTTCAAGACTCACCCTAAACTACTAATATGAGCACTAAGAGAGACTCCATATGGCTTGCATATATGAAAAGTGTACGAACCCATAGCGTCAAACTGCACAAAAAGCAGTAGTCCTGGAACCTGAGAGACAACAACATACTCTACACAGTAGACCCAAGAAAATCCTCCAATTCTTTTCAAGAACTAATAACTAAAAGTACACAACGCGGACTACCACAGTGAGCACAGGTGGAGGAGACCTCACACCACTTGTGCCCAACCTTGTAAGTGCACCCATTGCCCAGAGAGATAGAGAGGTGGAATGAGGCAAAGACATGCAACTAGGGTGTAGACCTGCCTCTCTAGCTGGGTGGGGATAGTCTCCAAAGTGTCATAGGAGGCATGCAGGAGGACACCGGGGAGGCACCTCCCTTCCCATTGCATGAGGCCCCTGAGGACCTGGACTGGGCCTCCAGTAGAGCGGTGTAGAGGTGGAGTCCGGGAGTCTGTGGAGATGATACTGTGGGCTCAGATCAGCCCCGGGAGAGGGCCCCGAGAGCTAGGCATGCCCCTGGCCCCTGGTGGGGTGTGCCCCCGGCGCTCCACACCCCCGGCCCTTGGGGGGGTGCCCCCGGTGCTCCACGCCCCCAGCCCCCAGCGGGGCATGCCCAGTGCGGGATGGCTATGAAGACTCGCCTGAGACTACAGACGCAGATGCGCCATCAGAGCCTGGTGGTTCACTGTGTAACCCCGCCTACTCGACCAGACACCTGATGGCAATGAGGGCTTGCCACAGGGTTCTTCTCCACCACCGGCCATAGCAGTTTGTGTACACCCACGTATTATGCAGCATAATTAGAAGCAACCAAGTCTCTTCCCAAAGTGAGAGCATGAGGGAGTAACTAAACCAAAAAGTACAGTTATTATCAGTGGGAAGACCACTGATAGGGTGGTAGAATAACAGAGACAAAGTGGAGGAAAACGATTAACTGAACGAGTCATCGTCTATGTAACTGAGTAACAAAGACGAAGATAACATTCTGTAATACAGCATCCAGTGTTAACTCCCTACTATTTTCTCTGTAATTTGGTATTTCCTTTATTGTTTTTGTGTTAACAAATGCAAAGATAACACTATGTAATACAACATCCAGTGATGATTCCATACTGTCTCCATTGTAAATCAGTATTTCCTTTATTGTTTTTTGTTTTAACAAACATGAAGACAACATTATGTTATATAGCATCCAATACCAATTCTCTACTATCTTCTCTATAATTTGGTATTTTCTGTATAGTTTTTGTGTTATTCTGGTTTCTTTTGACTTAAAAATAAAAAAAAGGTTTTAAAGCCTGGAGAAAAGCATACGTACTACACCAAATTGTTGCACAAATAGTCTTGGAGGTTTAGGCTAAACACAAATAAGTGAAGACTCATTTTTCTCCAAGTCCGCCTCAGAGGATTTTTTTTTTAGTTATTCATATCTGTGTAACCACATATCTGGTTAGGAGCTCTGACTACTTGGAACTCTCAGCCAGAGTCCATGCAGCACGCATGTGAAAGGAATCCTACTTAGCTCACACCATCGAAGCTTAGACCATTAGCCAGGCAGCTAGTAACCATGTCATCATTCGTAACGCCTGCTTCTGTTGCAAGTGTCCACTTGTTGCATCCAATAATTGCTTTCACTCCATCTCACGAGTGGACATCATTGAGTCACATTCAGGGTTGGCTCATTTACATAGGACCAAGAAGCAGAATTCACAAGCAGATCTGCTATTTGATCTCCAGAAGAGGGCAGCAGGACACAGAGATTAAAACTCACTCATCTAGACAGTGGTAACCAAAATTGCTAACCATGCAGTTAAATCAAAGCCTTCCTTTCCCTTTGGCATACCATGGGCAAAATGTATAGTTTACGAAAGAAACTAACATGTTCTAAGCCTTTGCTGAATGTTAAGCACCAACCAGGTATTTCTCACCCATGTAATTTATGCAATTCTGAGCTGTAGGGGTTCTATTATTTCCATTTGCATTAATTAGAAAAGCCAATGCTCAGAAAGCTTAAGCAATGTACCTGAAGTCACACAGCAAGTGGAACCAAAACTGAAATCTGAATTTGACTACAAGAGTCTACTCACCATCTCAGTGTTTGATTCTTGGTGAGGGAGTAATTTAACTATTTGGCACTTCAGCTTTTTCATTTGTAAAGTGACTATATCTATATTGTACTCTTATTCTTATAGGAGCGGTGGATCATTTTCTCATGATCAGCTCTGTCCAAGTGGGTAGATTTTTATACTTGGATAGTGTTTTGACCTAGAAATTATAGAACATTAGGTCCAGAAGGGATACAAGGGCTTCTCCAACACTTCTCTTAGACATGATGAAGTCAATGGCTGGAGTGTTGGAATGACTTTAAAGTGGTAGTGACTGGCACCAGAACTCAGTGTGGACAACTTTTGTCCAGCTTTCTTTTCTTGTCTCTTTGCATCATTTGCTGATTATACAGACCTGTTAATGTTGATGATGCTGCCATTAATGAGGGTGTGGATTACAATTAATATGTCTGTGAAGATGGGAGAAAAATTACTTCATCTCAAAAGCAAGTTAATTAGGATGTCCTGATGCCCTTGTTTCATTCAAGAGAGAAGCCAAAACCTTTGTGTAAGACTTGCCTAAGACTGCTGGTTGAAGGAGGGTGGGGAAGGTCAGAGTATGGGTGCTAAAGATTCTTCAGATGAGAGAGGTTAAAACAGCCGCCAATCAGTGCTAATCTTAGTTTTATATTATTCTTTTTACATGTCAGTTAACTGGCTTTCCTAATGATCTATGATGGGGAGACTGGCTGTTTGGAAGCAATGTGGGAGATCTTTTTTAGAGATGTAATATAACCTGCCACATTTTATTCTATCTGTTGTAACTTGTTCTTTTATGAATTTACTATAACCCTTCTAGTTCTCAAAGTCTTGCACTCATGAGGAATTGGATGAGAGGGAGACAAAAGGGCAAAAAGCAGTAAGGAAGGAGAGGAAGGGAGACGTGTGCCAATATTATCACCAAGAGGCCAGGCTGCTGTGGCACCTTGTTACGCATTTGGAAAATTCCCAGGTTCCATCATGCACCATTGCTAGGAAAGCTTGTAACCAATTAAATGGTTGTAAAGAGCTTTCTACTTTTAAATTGTAATACTTTTAAAAGGCATTGCAATTAGAATGATTGGTTTTCCTAATTCATCCTAAAGTACACTTTTTGTGTGTGTTAGAAATTGTTTGAAACGGAAATTTCTATTCATTTAAGTGGTCTAGCCCTTTGCACATCTTGAGTTAGTTTCCCAGATCCCATACTTTTCTCTTCCTCATTAAATCCTGTGGATTCTCCCTTTCTCTTGCCAGGCTGGGACCAGAACTTCATGGGGGTCTAGAGGAGGGCAGTCTATGAGGTGAGCGCAAACGCGTGTTCAGTGTGCTCTCACAACACTGTCCTGGAGGCCAAGGAAAGGACAGGTGGAGGCCAGAGATGTCCTTGTTTCTTGAACACTTGCAGCTCTCATTGACAGTCACAAGTCAAATCCCTTTTCAGTTTTCTGCTATAACTGGCTGAGCTTCGTATTTTTATTTGTGCTGTATGATTAGTACCTTGTCTCTATTGGAAGTATGCCCAATCTAAATTCATATCCAACACCTAGAACAGTGTTCTAAACAGCAGGGTTATAGTGACACTTATTAATCAACTCAAGTGGCTTTGCGAACATGCAAAACTTCCAGTCTATATGGACTGATCGGGAAAATAGGCTTTAGGATATAGAGATAGGAGAGAGCATTGGGATGATAGCAGAACCTGGTCTCTCTGAATGCAGAGTTTAGAATATTAACCAGTTTGATAATATTGCCTGTGAAAGGTTGAAATAACTCCCGATATGTTGCCTACTGCATGGCAGAAAACTGTAGTACAGCATGGCTAATGCAGTGGGTATGAGAGATGACAAGTTCTGGAGAGTACAGCCTGCCCATTCTACATTGTATGTAGGGCTGTTGCCTTGGGATACTGTCATTTCTGCATGATAAATGTTTGATGCAAGTTGTAATAATTTTATCTCCCACAGCATTCCTGGAAGAAAGTTGATAGGACACACACACACACACACACACACACACACACACACACACACAAACACAAACACACATGTGTACAATTTTCATGAAAAAACCCATAGAGATTGTGATCCATAGAAATTGTATAATTTTACATGTTAGAATGACCAGATAAAACAACAGACAACACAATCTGAGAGTGAAATTATCACGGTAGCTATTAAATGCTTCCCTTGTCTGTGATAACAGGTGAGGGCTGTTGCTCCTTTAAGCATGGCCAGTCATGTAAAAGGTTAACATGGTCAGCAGTGTTAATACAGATTAGTGGTGTGTTGAGTTACGAGAAGAACAAAGGTCTGACTTTGCCATTTGTACACTAGATCTAATGATGGATATTCAGAATATCTTGTATCCCATCACTCTGTAACACCACTATCACTTTTATAATAAAAGAATTATGTTACTCCATAGATAAAAAATGCATTCTTGAACCTCTATGAATTAGTTTTTAATGTACTGTGACCTTGGATTGCCCTGGGATATTAATGCTAAATGATTACTTCTGAATGCTTTTTGAATAGCTGCATAGTGCAATTAAATGTGCAATACATCATGGATGACATAGCTTAAATGCCTCTTCTGGTCAAGGAACCCAAAGAGGTCTTGGGAATGATGATAATTCTGCATTGCTGAGAATTGGAGAGAAAAGAATCTCTTATTAGTAGTGAAATGAGTACAGACTAAAGTAGACAATAACCTTTTCCTGGGGTTAGTTAATGGGAAATAAATTTTTGATTAATAACCATAAAGGAAGATGATTTTTGATCACTGCCATAATAATGCCCGATTATGTCTGCTAATGGCCTTCAGTGACTAACTGTCATTGGTTTTGCTGATTGATAAGTTGCCAAACAGTGCGTGTGGGTATGTGTGTATATTCCTGTGTAGAGGAGCAGATACAGGAATAAAGATTTTGGTTTATCTTTTTTCCTGTTTTCCAGAATGGGCCTTTATTGAATTACAGTTTGTCTCAGTGTGCAACCTCATAAATCTTGCACTTAATAGAATCTCTTTAATCAAATTATTGGACCCTGCGAAATTTTGACAGATGAGAGCATGAGGAGCCATGACAAAGTGGAGAACATTTTACCTACCAGCCAATGCTTCGAACCCAGTCTTGTTGGTTGGTGCCTGAAAGTGATTGTGTTCGCTTCCTGGTTGTGGGCAGGAAGCCAGACCCTCACTGTCAGCTGACTCCACGGTCCGCAGTAAAGCCCCAGTTCCAGTGGGTCCCCATCAGACCTGGACCTAGCTGCTTCACAGTGAGGTGGCAAGAGCTGCTCTGTCAAAAACCCACTTCAAAATGGCCCAACGCTAGAGCTGTTGGGTGAATGATAAGGGGATTTTAGTCTTGGAACTATCATTTGGGAGAAATTGTAACTAATGTATAACCTTCTTAGTTTTTCTTTAACAGGTGACATTTTAAAAAGAAAGTATTAATAAAAATTTTGACTGGATGCCATAAAAATTAATTGCAATTTTGCAAGTCAGTACAATCCAGAACTCAGCCTAAGGTCCATCAGCCCAACTAGGTCCAGCCCAGTTATAGCCTCAAACCAGACTGACTTGGCTGAATCAACCCTGAGACGTTCCACTGAGCCTTTCCGCAAGATTCCTTGGCACTTTCAGGGGCCTCATGAAGCCCACAATGGCAAACAAACTTCTCTGTTGTCTAGGGCACCCCATTCCTAATCTCCCACTCCCTGCCTCCAGAAGGACTTGCTTGCTGTTTGAAGATGTGACCTGGCATCTGATCTAGGGACTCTGAGTACAGTTTAGAGGTACCAATACTTTTCCTGAGTGAAACTAATACAAGTTAACATATCTGTACTTTCACCTCATCTGACTGCTTCTCCTGGGTGAGCCCGTCTGCACATTTCTGTGTGTACAAAAGCGCTGCTGCTATTCCAGAGGGCAGCATTCTGATGCTGTTTCTTTGTAGAGATTTTGCATTTTGTAGTTATTTATTTGTTCATGTATTTATCACATCTCAGATTAAATCGCCAGCTCTGTGAAGCATGGATATTCTTTTGTTCATCTTACCCATGGAGCACCTAGTACAGTGCTTGCTGCACAATGGATATGGGATAAATATTTCTAGAATGGGAAAATGATTAACACACTTATTAGTACTATATCTACATGTTGTGTGAAAAGACAAAGGGAACTGGGGGAAAGGTTAGCCTAATTTTCCAACTAATCAAGTTATGAGTTTGGAACTTAATTATAAAAAATACAACATGAAAAAACATTCAAAGCTCTTGAATAAGGCAGAGCAGAAACAGGAAAGCATCTGGTGCTTCCTTGCTGGCTTTGCAGTTCACTAGCTATGTGCTAATTCCCTTCCTAAATGACGTTGAGAAGCTCTGTTTCCCCCAGATTACAGAGCAGGAAACAGATCCTGTGAGTTCAAAAGCCACAGTTTCTGGTCAGAATTAGAGGGCAAGAGCTTTTCAACCAACATCTCTTGTTCAAGAGTGGCCAGCACTTCTCAGATCGCTCCTTCCTGGTGCTACCAGAAAATTGTTTCCAAAACATCATTCTGACCGTGCCACTCCCCAGCTGGAAAGCATTCAGTGACATCCACTTCCCTGTAAAATGAAATCTAAACTACTTAACATGAGGGTATCTCATCTCTCTCTCTCTCTCAATTTGCTTCTCTCTCTATGCCCCAAACCTGTATTCTCTGGGAACGCCCATGCCCCCCTATCGCTATTCAGTGCTTTTGTAAGGTTCACACTTCTCACTTCTTTTTTCAGCACCGAGTTCACTCCATCCTGACCCTGCCATCTCTACTTTCTCATGACCAGGCTCCTGTAGATATTTCTCCTCTGTAGAAGGCCCCATGTCTTTATGGTAACTCTGGCCTGTGCCTTCCCTAGAAGCTGAGCCCCCTGAGAGGAGGACTGTCCTTCCATACCTGACTCTTGGTTGCTCAGAGAGCCTGTGTGGAGTAAGGGGCATACTGTTTGGCCTGGCAACAGGTCAGCTGGCCCTGGACAACAGACATTTGGAGCTAGTGAGGACTGAGAGTCACTTGCAAAGGAGGAAATGAGAGTTGGCTGATTATCAAGTCTTTGTTTTACTCAGTGCTAAATCAGAAGTAAATAAAAGCAAAAATGGAAAGAAAGGAGAATGTAAACTATACATAAAAATTTTCTCCTTTGAAATCCCATATTTCATGATAGGCCTGACCTCATAATATGGATATACATGCTCTCATCTTAGTTGACACTATCAGTCTGTGTAGGTCACAACCTCAGTACTTCCTCAGTACAACCTCAGTACATCAGCGGCTTTACAGCAACAAGCGATTACTACTTGCTCACGTTACCTGTTCATCCTAAATTGCCTGTGACTTCGCTCGTGGTCAGGACCTAAGCGATGGACAGCAGCCACCCTTTCTCTAGGATATTCCTGGGCTCCTGTCAGAGGAAAAAGAAACTGTGGCAAAATGCACACCTGCTTTTAACGCTTCTACTTACAAACATTGCTTTAACCTACGTTTCATTAACAAAATGAGTCCTAAGTGCAGCTATATTGTACTTTCCTGGGAAAGAAAGCAGCAAACACTGAACATTCAAGTAGTTTATCACACTCCCTAACAGGAGTGTAAACTCCTAGAAGGCAAGAGCTTTTCTGTCCTCTGACCCAAGAGCCTGGAACTTTGTAAAAGAATATTATTTATTTTTTGAATTCAAAAGCAGAGGTGTTATATTTCAGAAACAACAAAGATTTATTTAGAATATTGCTCTGGGGCTGGGGATATAGCTCAGTGGAATAAGCACCTGCCTAGCAAGCGCAGGGTCCTGAGTTCAATCCCCAGTACCGCCAAAAAAAAAAAAAAAAAAAGAATATTGCTCTGTTTGCTCATCTCTTACATTTCATTTTGTGATGTTAATTATTTAAACCCTCTTACTGGGTGTATGACTCAAATATTTAATGCTTGATAATAATTTGAATATGTTAATAGGTTGCTTGTGAGAATTCTGCTTCATCAATATGTGTATGCCCTACTTCCCCAATCTAGTCTGCAATCAGAGGTAGTTTCTCTTTTGCAAGGGCACTAGTGCCACACAGGAGAGGTCCACGCTCATGTCCTCACCTCCCAAAGACACCTCCCTCTAACAGCATCACTTTGGGAGCTGGTGCTTCATGCACGGATTTTGAAGGAACACAGACTTAATACCACCTCAGTGCTTTTGACTTGTTTCATCTTTCTGGAATGATCCATAGCTCCATCTGCAGGTGCCTGATTCCTTTCTTGTGCTCATAACCTTTCTCACAGTCTTCCTGTGGTCACCTAGGAGGTGTAATCAACGTCTACATTTTTTATACAACTTCATTTCTTTGATCTTGTCAAGTAGGTTGAGACTATAGGCTCTGCAAAACTAAAACTGAATTTGGGTCTTAGCACTCTGAGAGGCAAAGGCAGGAGCATCTCAAGTTCAAATCTAGCCTGGGCAATGCATCTTAAAAAAAAAAGAGGAATGGGAAAGAAAAGGGCCGGGAATGGCTGGGAATGTAGCGCAGTACAAAAGCCTCGTGTTCAGTTCCCAGTGCTACACACAACTGACAAATAAAGAAAGAAAAAGCAAAAATAATACCAACAAAAAACTACACTAATCCTCTGTATTAAGGATTTTCCAATGAACTACTTCTGAAAGTTGTTTGAATTTCTTATCCTCTGGGTGAACTGACTTATTTGTGATAGGAAGTAATAATAACTGTCTCATAGATATGTTTTTGTTTTTGCTTTTGAGACAGGGTCTCACTATGTAGTTCAGCCTGGCCTTGAACTCACTGTGTAGTCAAGGCTGGCCTCAAGCTCATGGCGATCCTCGCACCTCAGCTGCCTGAGTACTGGGATTACAGGGATGTGGTGCTACTTCTGGCCTCTCTTCTCTTAAGTATGTTTGATAAATTATGTAAATTTATTTATCCTCTTGGTAGTCATTATCTAATGTATCTATCTATGTATTTACTGAATAGAGGTTTTCAGTGTTCCTTTGTAGCTTACTCCATGGCATTGCACAGATTATATACTGCAAAGACACTTATTGAGTGAATGAATAATTTCATGGAATGATGCTTGAGAGATAAGGCTCATCTTGCAGTGAATATGTGATGCCAGATTGAGTCTTGCTTGTTTCTCAGAAGACTCATCGAAAGTATTTTTAATTACTAAAGTCTAGTGGTACCTGTCTTAGATGCAGTGGTAGGGGTGAAGAGGGATAGACATAGTTACAAAATCTTTTGGATGATGCCATGGTAAGTGAAATGAAATATTTTCCAAACAAATTGGTAGTAAGAAATTACTATCCAGTGACCCCCAGATCAAAGTATTATATGCTTAATTTCCATATTTTATTAAACTATGGCAGACCAAAACTTTATTTCAAAAACTATGTCCAAAATTTGTGTTGTAAATCTGAATCACTGTGAACATTCATCCAATGCCAAGTAGCAATTCCAGGGCAATCATTTACCAAGTCAAGAAATGTTATTTGGAAAAGTTACAAGTTTTATATTTTGGAACACTTACAGTACATTAGTGTTTTTAAATAAATACAATTTCTCTTGCATAAGCCATAAATAAAACTGCAACTAACTTTAAAGCATTACATTCACTTAATAATCAAAAAGTGACTCTTTTAAATCAATTTAAGCATTTACTCCTGTCTTAAATGGGAAGTGCTGTCAAATCCTTGGATTGCAGTCCTTCAGCAAGGTCAGCATAGGAACTGCCCGAATACTGGCCAAGGCAGAGTCCAGGAACTCCTGGAAGCACAAGCCCCAACCCAAAGCTGGAAGGCACGTGGCTCCTTGTTTGCTCCTGCAGAGGGAGACTACTTGAGCTCATGTCAAACTTTTTAATGAATTACGTTGCTTCCCTTTTGTGTTTGCTTCTTGTTGCTGCTAAAGTGCCAGAAACTGAGCACAACTGTGTTTTCTTACAGTTATGGAGGTCAGAAGTCTGCAAATTAGTCTTATGGGGTTACAGTAGGATGCCAGCATAGCTGGGCTCCTACTGGAGGCTCCAGGGAGAAGCTTTTTCACCTCTAGAGGCTACTGGAATTCAGTGACTGTTGGCCCCATCACTCCAGTCTGGTTCCAGAATTATATGCTGTTGTGATCATGTGTGGCCATCTCCTCTCTTGCAGTCAAAACTCTTTCTAATCTCCTCTAGTGAGGACACTTGTGATTACATCTGTGCTTGGCCATACAGATTGTCCTTGTCATCCTGTGTGTTCGTGTTTGCTGCTTCTAGATCCAAATCCAAGGGGCTGCATCCATAGCTGTGATTTTGTGGTCGTTGAGCCACCATAGGACCTACTTGTGTTTGTATATAATGGAGCTGTAGATAGTTCATGGTGTAATCAAGTATTTATTAGTTTCTCCACCCAACACTCAATTTCAACACTTAAGGTGATCTTAAGGTGCTATGGTCACACGGAAAACCCAATAAAGTATGATTCAAGTGGAACTGATTCTCAGTCTACTTGAAATTAGAACTGGAAAAATTCATCTCCACCTTCTCCAATTATTGTTTCCTTCCTTACAACTCTGGGTAGAGAATAGTTTAAACCTTATTTCTGATGGTTCTTAATTTTATGAGTTACACTAAGACCCCTGAAAGTCATGTAATTTTATGGAGTTCAGTGCTAATAATCCAAAATGCATTCTTCTGAAATACATTTTCACCTTCTATTATGGAGTTGGGGTTTTCATTTTAACACTTTTTTTAGTGCTTATGGTAATATCAGTGCTTATCTTTACAATTGGTGTATCATCGTTATTGTTATTATTGTTGTGTATTGACCAAGCTGAATGCCTCACTCTCCAGGGACTGATGTCAAGAGTTATATAATACAAGAACAATGGGGGAATGTTGGTCATTTTAAATGTGAATTATAAATCAATTACAGCGGTGGCTAAAACCCCTTCATGACATGCCACAATTTACTTCCAATGACATTTAAACCTATCTCACATGCTGAACAATCTGTAATAAATTATGAATTTTTTTTGCTTCTGAAATGAAGCTATAATTATGACAGTTGAATTCTTGTTCTGGGAAATAAGGTGGCATTTAATTCCTTGAGAACAAATGACACTCACAAAAGCACAGTTAATTATTCTCAGCTGCAAAAGAAGGGAGGAGGGGAGAGAAAAATTATGAAAAAGAACATGGTAGTACTTTCTGTGAAGTATCTATTAACTAATCCTTAACTAAGGCTGAACTGTAATTGAACTTCTGTGGTTGTCCTGAGCCCAGGTATTACCTTTTATGATTTCAGTTTTCAATGTAAAACCCAAATAGAAGGAAAATAGTAACTTGAAACATTTTCTATTCTTTGCATATGACATACAGATGTTCTCACAAGCAGCCTTTGGTTCCAAGAGTGCTGCCTGACACTCTAAACTAGTTAAATCAGACCCAGGGGTGTAGCATGGCATTAGTTTTTAATTACAACGGTCCTAACTCAGGTCTTTAACTGCCACGGTCATCCAATCCATACTGCAAACAAAATAAAAGAGAAACACCGTGTCCCCCAAATTTGTCACGTTGTTGTTTGTTTGTAGTTTACACAGCAGCTATGCTTCCACTAGTTCTTCTCTGATAGCCCTTTCCTGTTCATTCTGGCAAGAAGCCCTGAGGCAGTTGAATATGCCAGCAAACAGTGGGCCACTCCTTAGAGCTAGCCCTGACACCATCAGCTGCATGTTAGCAGCCTGCTATTAGAGACGCCTCCTTCTTTGACTTCCCTTTCTGTCTTGGGAGGAACAGATACTCTAGAGAAGAGCCCTGCTGAGTGGAATTCCCCATTTTGACTGCAATTAGGGAGTGTGACTTGATTGATTTGGGGGCTCTCTGAAATGTAGCAGGATCAACACAGTTGCACACAAAACAAGGCATAATCCACTGGGTTAAATTAACGTTAAATCAGAGATGATTGGATTAATTGCTATTACATTTTATCTTCTGTGCACATGTGCTGTTGGCAGGCTTTCAGAGCCTTTTTAAAATTAGCTTAGAACTGGATGGAAATGGTACAGGTGCAAATGATTTGTGTACTGGGTCTTTGAAGTACACAGTGGGCTCATAAGAAGGTGCATTTTTTGTCCAAATCATATTTTGGATGTGATTTACAAAAAAACTGTGCTGAGAATAAACTTGGCACCAACTGTATAGAAGCTTTAGATGTGTTAAATGGCAAAAGGACTCTGTTGGCTAGCAGATAATTTGGAAAATGGATCTCCTTCAAATTGGTGGCCTTGGCATTGTCCCCCTGTTCAGTTTGCTTCCCTGACATAATTTTCTGTCCTTGTGGGAGTCTTTAGGGTCCTGGAGACTGATGCATCTGGACACTTAGAGTGGCATCTGATTCCCAAATATATCTTTGCAAAGACGCACCCCTCAAGCAAATTTTAAAGGGAAAATGTTCATACGATGGCAGTTTAAAGGAAATCGTGTGAGCTGTGTGATCGAAACCCCCATGGAGTGATCAGGTCAGGGACGCAAAGCAAAGTTAATCAAAGGCTGATACCTTTTTATGTACTCATTTCCCCATCAGCAAGTGACTCTTCCCCCCCGCCCCCCCGGACGGACTGTGAAAACCTGTTAAGTTACTCAGGGGAAAGGTTATGTTTTTATGTTTTAGGAAGCAGGGGGAGTCAGCAGCTCCTGTGAAAGAACTTGTGTGCGTACTCTATAAATAGGTATTGTGGAGGAGACAAAGACTTCATTCTGAGCCGATCATATTGTGGATAAATACAAATCAACTGGTAAGAACATGGTGTCTTCTGGTCTTTCGTCCTTTAAATTCGTGAGAGCAGGCGGTGAATACCATCAGCATTTCTTCTCCGGGGTGGGCTCCCTTCTCCGGGTCCTTTGCACTTTTTGCATTTACTTTTGTCTGCTCCTGACCTGTGCTTTGTGGTTTCTTCTCTAGCCTCGGCACCCCGGCTGTGGGTTCTGCTCAGCCTGGTGACCTTCTTTCATCGTGCACTATCTGAGGAACATGTCTCTGCCCCTCTCTCAGTTCTCACCTGCCTTTTGTACTGACCGTGGGTGCTTGTTTTGCACGTCCACCCGAGGCCTCGTCAGTTCCCAAAGGAAAGGCATTTTGGTACACATACATAAACGTCCAAAAGCAGCCAAAAAAAAAAAAAAAAAAGAGAGAATCACCTCAGAAAATCATTTCAATTTTGTATATATAAAAAGCCTTTTTATTTATAAATCTGGAAGGTAACTCTATGTAATGAAGTTCACAGGGTACTCTAAGTACCAGAAAAGAAAACTTCCTCCCCATTGGTGACAGCTCGTTTCCTGCTTTCCCTCTTTAGAGACAACCACGGTTTCCAGGTTTTATTCTTTACTTTTCCTTCCAGAAACAGGCGTGTATGAAATACATGTACACAGACCCTTTATCTTATTTTTAAGCACAGATGAAATGATTGCATACTTTGCACACTGTCCTACGTCCCCTTTGATTGCTGGTTTACTTGAATATAGGTTGGAGGTTGTCCCATGTCAGGACAACAGATGCTCTGCTCTTCTTTAAAGTTTCTGTAGTATTCCTGGATGGTGTATAATTTATTGGACCTGCCATGCACACACTACAGGGCATTCTGGTTGTTTTCAATCTCTTGCTTTCACAAATAATGCTCAAACCTAAATTTTATTATGCTTTTATAGCTAAAGAATGAAATTCTTAGAAATATTATTTCTGGCTTAAGGATATTATTTAAAAATTTTAGTTTCTTTTTATGTGAAGCAAACACTCAGAAGAACAGGGAACAAAAATATATGGGCAGCTCAGTGAGTCGTGGCAGGTGGAACACCCGTGTGACCCAGCTCTGTTGCTAGCAGCCGGGGGCCCTGTTCTGCACGCAAGGCTCACCTGTTTCTCTCTTCCATTGCCTTGACTTTAATACCACAGTGTAGTTTTTCTGGCTTTTGAATTTTTATAATTGAGTGGCACATGTCTGGATTCTTTTGTGCTTTGAAGGGCTGACCATATTTTTCACGAAAATGTAGATAAGGTCACTTGTAATATAGTATTCCATTGGGTGAAAATACCACAATTCGTTTATCCAGTCTTCTGTTCATGAACATTTGGATAATTTAAGCATTTGGCTATTTTGAGTAATGCTGCTGTGCTTATACCCTGGGAATGAGGTTGTTGGCTCAAAGGGTCTGTGTATCTCCAAGTCTAGTATATAGAGCCAAACTGCTTAACAAATTTTTATTTGTACCAGTGTGTATAAAAATTGCTATTGCTTTATAAATACTTGGCAGTATCACACCTTTTTCTTACTTTAAGCATTATGGTTATCAAATACTGGAATATGATTGGGGTTTTTTGTTTTGTTGTGTTTTGATTTTATGAGCTAGGGTCTTACTGTGTAATTCAGGCTGGCCTTGAACTCACAGTGTAGCCCAGGCTGGTCCTGAACTTGCAGAGATCCTCCTGCTTCAGCCTCCCAAGTGCTAGGATTACAGGCATGCCCCACCACGCCCAGCTATAATTGAGATTTTAATTCAAATTTTCTTGATTACTAAGTAAGTTGAATGTATTGCCTTATTTAGGCATCTTCTGGGTGAAGTGCCTGTTGAAATCTTTTGTTCATTTTTGTAGTGGGTTAGAGGAAGAGGAAGAATGTTTTATATATTGTGAATAGAAGCCCTTTGTCGACTGTTTTAGATTTAACAAAAAAATTTCTCTGTCTTCTCTCTCTCTTTCTCGCTCTCTCTCCATCCCTTGAGATGATTATTAATTAATTGATTTTTATAATGAAATTTTTTGTCTTGCCAATCCTCTCCATTGTATCTTTGATTTCTATTTGGTTAATTTCTATTCTTATCTTTCTAGTTCTTTCATTTCACTTCATTAAGATTTACATCTTTTACTCCTCAATTTCTAACTTTGCAAGAGATTTACTCAGCTTACTGATTTTCAGTTTGTCTTCTTTTGTAATGATACTGCACATTTCCCTCTGAGAAGGGGCCTAGCACTATCCTACAGTAATTTGATGATCATAAATTAACCAAAAGAAGAAATGCATTTATTAATTCATACAAGGATGGAGATTTACTAGTTATCTTTTTTATTAGCAATTTTAAATTTAATAGAAATGTGGTCAAAGAACAAATTTTGATGATTGAGATCTTTTGAAATGTGTTGAACTTTCCTTGATGGCTCAGCATATGCTTGATTTTTGCCACCACTCAGTGTGTGCTTGGAGGGAATTTGTATTCTGAAATTGTGGGGTGCTGTTTTCTACAAGCCAATTAGCTTAAAGTCTGTTAATTGTGATGTTCAAATCTGCTAAATATTTACCAATCTTTTCTGTACTTTTGTCCTTTACTGAAACTTGTGTTTATGTCTCCAGCTATGCTTACTGGCTTCTCCATTTCTCCTTGCAGTTCTTTCAGTGTTTACTTTCTGCATTTTTAGGCTATCACATTAAGTAAGACAAATTAAGAATGAATTAAAAATGGACTGACCCTTTTCTCAAGTGCTGTTCTCAAGTTTTCCTCTTTGTCTCTTGAGGTTTGGTTAATGTGCTTTGCCTCCAGCGATGCTTTTGGTCTCCTTTACCTGGTATTGGTATAGTTTAATATCACTCTTTTGCTTAATGCTTGTATACTGTATCTTTTACCACCCTTTTATTTTTAACTTTTTGTTTTCTTATTTTGAGATACATTACTTAGAAACAGTATGTAGTATGTTTTAAAAGTTCATTGTGACTATGTTTATCTTTTAATGGGAGCATAGAATTCCTGGGCATAATTTTAGGTTTAAATCTCTCATTTTTTATTTGTTTTCAACTTACCTACCCTGCTTTATGCTCCTGTTTCCTTTCTTGGTTGGTTGTTTTTTATGAATAGATTATTTTTTAATATTCTGCCTTCTCCCATCCCCCACCCCCTCCAGGAACTTGGCAGCTATGTCATTACTGATATATTTGAAGTCAGCATGGAGGCCCAAGTGGCTGGAATTAGATGAGTGTGCAAGAGTCATTGGATGATATCAGAAGGACAGCAGGATCGTGAGAGTGTTATAATGAAGTGGAAAGTTGGAAGTAATGTCACCAGGGTCTTGTAGAAGGGATTTTGACTTACTGTTATAACAAAAACGAATTTAAGACAGACTGTGGTAGTTGAATATAAAATATAATTTTTTTCTTTTGGCTTACATCTTAGAGAGTTTAACATTGTTAGGCACTTCATTAAACATCTTACATGGAAGGTTTTATTTGATAATCGCCATATAGCTGGAAGATAGGTTTCACACAGGTTAACTTCTCAAGATCTCAGATTGTGTGTAGCAAGAGTTGCAGTTAAGTCCATGTTGTCTCTTACTCACAATCTCCTATTTATCTGACTCCCCATTATTATCAATGACAGCAAATTTACCAATTCATCTGGAGAGATCTAGCTCTGAACTGTGGATAGGCTAATTTCTCTTCGTTAAGTACACACAGAACCACCAAAAGAGCTCAAGACCTATGGTTGGTTTACCACATGGATCATTAACCTGCTCTATGTTTTACATGAGGCATTATATGTAAATTCTGAACCATTGCTTTATTTTGTCCATAGGATGAAAAAGGGCATTATGGGTGGATTAATTCAAATGAAACATCATTATTGAAAACAAAAGATCATAGTTTACAGAGGATATTGGTATGTAATTATTTTAGTCTGCTACAAAATGTTTTGTCCACATCAGAATAACCAAATATGCATTTTTCACTTTATATAACATAAAATAAAAAGTGAGTACATTATGCAAGGAAGACATATCTAAAATAATACAATGTTATAGTGTCACAAATAAGTAGCATATGCATTCCTTGGTTTATCTCCTTTATATTCACACCTGACTAACCCTTCTCAGAAGGAAGGATGTTGGGTAACCCCACCTCTGTGGAACAATCAGGAGGTTGTGTAATTCATTTTATTTTGTACACAATTTGTCTAGAGAGCTGAAGATTTATTGATGCAATGTAAAATATTAGCTGGCAGGTAAAAATCAGCCTGTTAATAAATATGATTAGAACAGCAGCTGGAATGAATTGCAGTGTTTGCAACATCAATGGAATTAACAGGCCTTAAAATATTCAGGGAATCAAAAGTCTTCACTGGGATTCAGATAAATGTGTGTTCATGTGTTTAACTTTAAAATGAGCACCGGGAGAAGAAATGGCCAAACCTTCTGTTGGAAAAGTGTTTAAAGATTCCAAGGATGCCTGACTATTTCTGGGCCCAGCCATCTACTGCAGGAAACCCCAGTGGTTACCTCAGCAGGTGACTTGGAACACAGGCTCCAGACTGTGCTTCCAAGAATTAAACAAATAGGAGTGCACAAATGCAATTTTAAATGGATGTACTGGCCGCACTCTCTGAAGGAGTGTTACCTTGTTAACCTTTTAAGAAGAGCACTGCTTCCCACCAGGATAAAAGAAGAAAAGAAGGTGATAGTTTCAGAATCATGTTCCTCTCTAATGGTCACCCCAAAGACCTTGGAAAGTTTTGAGCCTGAAGTTTTGAGCTGAATAGTCTTGTCTAAAAGTCCTTGGGAGGAATTAATTGGGCAGCATAATGTACAAGCTATTGAACACAGATAGTATCTAGCAGTCCCCAAACTAGATTAATTAACCTCCATTCCTCCCACTAACTAACGAATTAAACAGGCTTTATAAAGCTGGGCCTTTATGCTTTTACCTCCAGCGAAGAGCCAAGAGAGGCATCTATGGTCCTCATAATTGTTCTATATGCAAACTTTAAAGGTTTCTCTTCAAGTCAGTAGGAAATAAAACATGAAGTAACAGAGCTGGGAAAGTTATTTAGTTCAGGCTATGCTTCTCAAAAACACCACTAACGTGTGGAATAAATTCGTGTCCTGTTCCATCTCTGAATCTGAAAGACATCAGCCAGTTCCCATGCTAACTGTATCCCGCATAATTTCTGTGCTGCTTCTTCTCCTCCTATCAGTAGGAAGCTGGGCTGGGTCAGAGATCCTGCAGTCAGAACTACTGGTTTTGCGAAGAATATCTGAGGAATTTTGAACCTGTGAGATTTCCTACTGGTTTCTTATTACCCACAGAACTCCAAGCTGCAACATCACACCCAGACCCAAGCAACCAGGGTCCTGGCTTGATCCTATACCACTCAAGGATACCTTCTAGTTGATCTTCTCAGGGCAGGAGTCAATGGAGTTGGCCCAGGGGGTGTACCCATGTGTTGCCTGGACTTCTCTTCTAGACCATGCTGTAGGGATCTGGGACCTTGAAGTTACTGCTCAGGTAATTGCAGGTTGGTTCCCAAAGCCCCAGTTTGTCTTCATGAGGGTGGACTGTAGTGCCCTAGGTGTGTGTACCCATAGACCTACATAATGGCCGTGTATGGGGAAAGTGAGCACTGGGGGACAATAGAGCCTGGACATATGGGAGTGGTTTCTAAAACATGCACACAGGCCTACAGCAGCTGAAGGATGGGAGTTGGCCTAAGGGTGGGCAAATGCGCTGGTCATACAGTGAGGGAGCCTCTGTATGTACTTTTCCTGGGCTTTACTGTGCCTTACTGTGTCCCATGGCCACTCCAGATGTCCTGTGTGATTCTTGGGTTTCTATCAATGTGCTGAAGACACAATTTGCCTGCTCATCAATTTTTTTTTTTTCTTCAGGAGCTCTAAAGTATATTTGAAATTTTACTGCTGAGATCATCAGAGGTGAAAAATGTAAATTCTACTGTGTACCCCACCTTAGTCTAGACTTAGCATCTTACTTCCTGTTTTCGGATCTTCTCGGCTCATTTTCTTTGGGTATACCTTTACTGGGACTGATGTTTCCCTGAAATATGTTTATCATATGCCACTTCCTTTCACTTTTTAAACTAACCCTCTAGTGCTTGCAATGAGGTCAGGTGGAAGGACACTGTGATGTCATCACATTATGTATAATATATGTGTTTTCTGGTAGTAGAAGGAGGGAAGGGTGTTCTCTCCAATGCATGCTATGAAACCTCAGAATCTGGAGCCTGAGTGCTCTTCTGGGGTTTATGATATTGATCAGTTCATCCATTTCAAAACCCATAGAAGGAAAAATGCATTCCCTCTGAAGAACATTAAGGAGAACCAATTATTTTTTCCAGACAATAGCTGAAGAGTTAACACATAAACATCCTATGCAAGAAACAAGATCCTCTTCTGGGAACAAGAGGGATAGAAAGGTAAAAGGTAGGTGTAATTCTCTCTAATTCAGAAAGTGTACCAATTTGACCAAGAAGGTACATGTGTGGTGAAAACTGCATCGCAGTGTCATGGCCAGGAAGACTTAATTCTCTCTCATCACCGACTACCTTTATGACTTGAGCAGTTTACCCGAATACCTCAGGTCCCTCATTTATAAGATTAGCATAACATCTTCCCTGATATCCTATAGGGTTGTTGTGAAGATGAAGTAAAACAATGAACCCGAAAATGCTTTGTGTACTGCAGTACGTTCTCTGTGCACATTTGAGCCCACATCCTCTCCCAGGTTCGGTTTGTGTCTCAAACCCAGACAGGGTCAATAACCGTATCGTAATTTATGTGCTCTTTGTTCTCCTTTTCTCACAAGCTATTGCCCCCAGGACATAAAACTTGTTGCCTAAATAAACATAATGTAAGAGAATAATCACCTACTTCCATCGCGCAGTTGTTTATCTCATTTTTATTTGTTTTAGTTCATTGAGATCTACATGTATTCTGGGGAGCCAACAAGATCACATCAAGAGATCCTTCTATGGACAGGGTACACTCTGCTTGGTCTCCCACATGAATGCCTAATTCCAAAACACACCAGTGGTTTAAGGCTTAGGGCAGCAGCATGGCCACTGCCTAGGTAAGATGGGCCTTGGGTGTCATATTAGCCTATTAGGAACTCCAGTTCCTTATAAAATTTTCAAAATCCCTGATTTCCCTAATTCTGCTGCCAAATTAATACTTTGAATAAAGTAATTTCTAGGGTTCCTTCTAGCTCTAAATTCTAGAATTCTGAATCTACCATTTGTATATTGTCAGCTTTTCTTTTTTAAATGATGAATACACAAAAGCAAAACCAATTTGAACCTAATAATCAAAATAATGAATGGATTGACTCAATATTTTACTCATTCAACAATGGGTTTTCGAACATCAGTGTTATGCCACTTCTAGGAGTTAGGGACACCAGGGAAACACACTCATTGAGGGTCTCTGACAGTCACTGGTCAATTGGAAAATGGGTAAACACATAAACAAAAAAGAGAAACCCTGAGTGTAGATATGGTCTATTACATGGAAAATTTTAGGTTCATAGGATTAACCATATATTTTCCACCACTGTCTCCCAGTCCCAAGGTTTCTGCTTAAGCATCATATTTTAAATGAACATACAGTGTTTATCCTGCTTGCCAGGAAATGTAAAGAAAACAAGCTGAAAGAGGCTTATAAAATTCGGGACCTTCTTTTGAAATCATTCGTTTTCTTAATTTTTTGGCAGGAAAAATACTAGATGTAGAAGTGAGCAATTTTCACTCTTAGATATAGCATTGACTAGAAGAGGCTTGTTTATGGGGAAAACAGTAACAGAGTCATCAATTTACAATGGGTCACAGTTTAGGCATTCGTCTGCATCTTGATCAAGTATATTGATACAAAAATGATTCTAAATGAGATGGAACTAATTGGAAAGCTTACAAAGCCTTATTCGTGCAGTGAAGCTAGTTGCTATCTATTTAAATTTTTTAATAAATAGAAAACATACTTGTGCAGTGCTAGTAATTAAAACAGAAGACTGAAAAATGAGCAAGTATTTTTGAATTTGATATTGGATGTCAGAACTTGAAACAAATTAGTTAAACCAGAGCAGCATCTAATGCGAGGATAGAGAAGCACACTGTGGAGTCGTAAAGAGCCACGGTGGTCCTGGAGCTGGCTCCTGGTCTGTGTTCTATGTCATTTGTAAAAGTGCGGCATTGCCCCTTCCCCTTGATTTAGTGGTGTCAGGAATGCTACTCTTATGCCTCTCAGTCATGATTACAGTCATTTGGACTCAGGAGCAGTACACTGTAAAGGGAAGAAAAGGATACATACATTTTTACAGTAAGGCAGAAAGGGTTGAAGAGGGACTGGGAAGACTTAGGTGTGGAAAGAGATCGGAGAATGTGGACACTCAAAAGGTACCTG
Source organism: Dinomys branickii (assembly GCA_004027595.1). NCBI lineage: Eukaryota > Metazoa > Chordata > Mammalia > Rodentia > Dinomyidae > Dinomys > Dinomys branickii. The sequence goes on along the minus strand of PVLD010010983.1, from coordinate 3,394 downwards.
AGACTTACTAGTGGGGAGTGGTGAAAGGGAAGATGGGAAGAGGAGTTTGGGGAAGTGAGGTTATTTGTCTCAGGAGGGGAAGAAGAATCTAGAATACTGCAGGCACATTGGGGAAGGTAATGTTGAGTGGCTTAATAGCGCTTGATGCCAGTGACAGATTGCAATCTATCATTTATATTTGGGAGGGTTTGTAAATTAGTTATTGGTGTGATAAAATGGGCCTATTATTTAAGCATTTGCCTTGGTTCTACTAGTGATTTTAGCTACATAGTATTTTTTAAGACCAGTTTAATGCTGGTTTTTGTCATTCAGCAAATCTACTGTCAGATGTGGATGTTTTGCTGACATTTTAGCACCAACTACAATCTATTTTCTACACTAAATGCTAAATTAGGGACTTTATGCATATAATATGGATTTAAGAAATTTTCCTGCAGAGGTTAATGTGCTTAAAGGTCAATGGAATGGGGTGTGTTTTGGAAGAATGTAGTATAAAACAGTTAAAAAGTATAGATCTGACAGGTCTTTTGCAAGCTTTCTTGTCTAAAATGTAGTGCTTAGTTTCTATGAGATTAATACGCTCACAAAAGAAATCATTACTGGTACTTGGACAGATTGAATTGTTGCCAAAGCCATTGTAACACCAAATCCATATGGAGCACGATATTCACAGGGCGGCAGTGAAGGCATAACTCGGTCCTGTGTGATTACAATGTTTAAGCAGAAACCAAGATTCAGGAAAAGAGTTTTGCAATAATGTCCTTTCCAAATAACAGAGTACTTACTGATTCACCAAGAAAACACCAGCGTTCAAAAAGACTGCAAGTGTCAGAAGCAATTAGTGTGTCTACCAAGGATCTCCTGCCATTCCCAGGGAAGACAGGAAAATGTTATATAGAATGTGAAATGTAGGGGTCATTTCAAAAGTAATGGATACCGACGGAGAGCTACAAACAATTTTAAGGTTTACACATCACTCAAAGAAATTGGATTAAAGCCAGAGGAAAAGATGTCTTATAGTTTCAAGAAAAAATCTTAAGGGCATTTGGTTCAAGACAGCATAATATCTACTTTCTTTTGAAATGTAATGTACATGAAGGCAAACAGTTCTGTGCTATTTCTAAGGTAAAATGTTAGCATTTCGAGCATATTTTGTTTCAAAAGCTATCACCTTCCCCATAGCATAGACATACTAAAATAGTTTGCAGGTGGTATGTAAATAAAGTACCTAAGTTCTAGTGTCCAATAGCGTTTCTATTGCCTGCTGAGTGACTGTGTCATGTTATACATCCTTTCACTAAATTCTCAAATAGGATTGCCAATGCTCAAACAGATTGCCATTTGTTTTTCTTGGAAACCCTAACCAGTTTAGTAATTGACTCAGACTTGGACTCACACTATGGGCAGCAGTTGGCTTGGAAGACTGGCTGTCTCTGTGTGTGAGGGCAGCGTAGCACTCCCAGCGGCAGTGCCCCACACATAGGGTCACATCCTAACTCCTGGAACCAGTGGAGTGTAGCTTATACATATTTGGAAAAAATGATCTTTGCAATTGTTAAGGATCTTGAAATGAAGAGATCCTCTTGGATTATCTGTGTGGGCTTTAAATCCAGTGACAAATGTCTTATAAGAAAGAGAGGAAGGTTTGAGGGAGAAGAGAAAAGAGAGGATAAGGCCTTGTGGAGACACTGAGGAGACTGAGGCAGCCACAAGCCTAGCAAGCCGGGAAATGCCCAGAGCCTCTGGAAGCTGGATGGGGCAAGGCAGGCGTCTCCCACAGAACCCTCTGGGGAAGAGGCTGGCTCGCTGTTCACTTTGGACCTCTAGCCTTCGGAACCACAAGAGAGTAAACTTTGATTGTTTGAAGCAGCACAGTGTGTGGTAGTTTGCTACAGAAGCCACAGGAAACTAGCCCAGGAGATTTTTAACTCCTACAGTTCCTACATCCTAAGAGTAAATCCAGGCAGCTTGTAGGACGTGGTTTAGAGGGCTATTCACCTGTCATCCTGTTCTCACTCTTGGAGATGACGACAAAGATGGAGAACCACCACGCTGAGTTCCAAATGCCAGACGACGAGGGTGTCGATTTGGCAGGAGGCAAGTGGGGAACGTTTCCGATTGGCATGCTTGCCACACTAGTTCGGCTTGCTTCCTTTTCACTTCTGGTTTTTGACCAGTTTGGCCCTGGGAAGAGGAGTGCAGGTGATACATGGAAGAAAAAAGGATTGAAAGGCAGTGAGGACTAAGGAGGAGGTAGTAACAGCCGGGTAAAATATTGCAGAGGTCAAGCTAAGTAAATGCTGAAGGTACTCATTGCATTTCCTGCTAAGGTTAAGGTAGATTGAAGGTCTTCTGAAGGACTAAGGATCCACCCCTCTCCCACACTCTGTCTCACACGCACACATGCATCTGTGTAGATGGTTGTACATACACACTGCCATGTGTTGCTTAATAATGGAAATGTGTTCTGACAAATGCATCAGTAGATGATTCTGTCATTTTATGCTGGGGTCTTAAGTGCCTCCAGCTACATTCATGCTGCTCACTGCAGCACTGGGATGAGCTTCTCAGGAGCTATGGAGGGTACTGGGTGACCTGACTTAGAACTTGGGGCAAAGTAACTGCTTATGTGGTAGATGCAAGAGATAGGAGATGGGAAGGAGCCATGCAGAAAAATCCCCTTTCCCTCCTTAAAGAAGCTGTGGGCTATTTCTCAGACCAGCCTGTCTGGAGATATCCCAGGTGGCTGAGCACCTGCTGCGCGCCAGCTGTGTGTCTTGGAGGCTTGTGGGTAGGGTAATACCCCACTGTGGCTTTCTGCCTTCCCAAGTCACACTTACTTTTCCACTGAGTCTCACTGCCTTGGGACTCCACCTTTCAACAAAAGCTGTTCCTGTCCAATCTCTGTTTCCATCAAAACTAGGCTGAGATATTTCTTTCTCTCTTGTGTCCATTTATGATGCTGGCCATCATGGCAGTTCTCAGCAAAATTCACTTTCTATCCAGTACCACATTTGTCCTCTTTCCCAGGTTTGTGGCAATTGTTAGTACAAGGATGTCAGAGGTCTGAATGACACCAGTAACTGGCTACGATGTATTTTGACTGACATCCTGCCTATTATGCAAAAGTTAGAAAATGACCTTGACTACAGTACACATATTGTTTATTTTGTGAACATTAAAAACTCTGAGGGCGGGGGGATCCGGGGAAGATGGCGACCGGGTGAGCAGCAAGGGAGCGAACCTCCTTAATAAACACCACCAGCTCGAGACAGACTTGGTGAGCGTGAATGCCGGAACCTCGGCTGGGAAGTTTAAACTGGGCGTATTTCTCTGAGATGCCGGGGGAGATGTGGTAGGGCGGACCAGGCTGCCGGGGCGAGACGTGGGAAAG
>PVLD010010982.1:0-67682 GCA_004027595.1 Dinomys branickii | reverse complement strand
TATTCTCCTTCATACTTGTGTCTATATGGGCATGTGTCCCTTTAAACAAAGGGTCAAATTTCTGATTCACAAAAAGCAGAAATTATTGCGAGGTGATCATAATGAGAAGACAGAAAGGTCACTCCCCCAAGCTCCTGGCCCACAGAATGGTACCTCTGTGGGGGCATAGCAGTTCTCTCAGGCTCCATAAATTTGCAAGGGCACACTCTCTGATAGACAATGAAGATGGGAGGGGCTATCAAAGGACTGTCCCTAACCTTTGAGATTGATGGATGAGAAGACCGCCCAGCCTCCTTTCCAAGTCTCTCCCTAGAGGCCATCATCAGACACAGAATCCTGAGCTAGAGGGACAGGAAAGTGACAGGGGTTAACACTGATATTCTTCTCCCAGTAAACAATTCATCAGTTTTATGTCTCACTCTTCTTCTGATGAGCTTAGTGGTGGAGGAGAGGGAGAGTTAATGACGACATGGGTGGAAGGGCAGATCTGCCATTCAGTCACCGCCATACCAAAATAGAGCAGACCTTTAACAGGACGGTCAGCCCTGGGTGATTTAAAATATTCTCCAACTGTAGTAGCAAGCTTGCATATGACGAATCATTAATCATCATTAACACTTAATAGAAATAATAAAAAAGGAACGCGAGGCTGTCATCATTTTCCTTCTGTGCAATACTTTTGGAGTTGGTAAGGAAGTTTCCAGAAAGTCTCTGTCTTGGTTACTTTTCTCTCGTTGCTGATACAAAATACCCAACACCCAAAATGAAGGAAGGAAAGGTTTATTTAGCTTACAGTTTGTGCAGGTTTCAGTCCATACTTGGCCTGTTCTGAGGCAGAGTGGCACATGGCAGAGGGCAAACGTTCATGGCAGCAGAGTACAGGAAAAACAACCAGCAAATGGGAGGAATGGCGGGTAAGCAGCCTCTTCCCCCCCTACACACTGTAAACAGGCTACCCCCACCCAGGGGGTGAGTAGCACTCATATAATCTCCATGCCCTTCTCTTCCACAGGCTCAGGCAGTATACAAAGTAAGCAACCTGGCTTCCTGCTGAGTCACTCAGCCAAACCTCTAGACTTCCCAAGTTGACACAATGTATCAACCATAACAGTCTCTATCACTTCTGCTTTTCTATTTGGTGAGGATATACAGTCTCTCTGCAGCATCCTCTGGTGGAGTAGTTCCTGCAATTGCCCTAGTGAGAAGCAGCTCGCCTACACAATGTGGCCCTTCACCCTCAGCCTTGCCCTTAATATCTATTTACAAACTATCAAGGTGTCTACATCAGTTAGGGTTCCCTAGAGGAACTGCATTAGTACAAAATATATGTATAGTTATACAAGGAGTTTACTAGGTAGGCTTAAGAGTCAGAGGTAGGAGAGTCCTTGATGGCTGTTTGCATGCTGCAAAGCCCAAGAGGGTGGAAGCCGCAGAACAACAGACATCAAAGGTGCAGGGCCAGGGCAAGGTCGAAGGCCTGGAAGCTCACTGTAGAGTTGCTAGTGTGAGTTTGCATTGGGCAGCTGAGGGGACTGAACACCGATGTCCAAAGGCAACAGGGAAGACTGGAGCTCCTCCAAACTGGCACATTTGTTTTCCTCTTTCCCTTTCCATTCCATCCAGGCTGCAGGCAATTGGTTGGTGCTACTCATATGTGGGGCGGGCCTTCTTTGCCCAGTTTCCTGGCCTCCATGTCAGCCATCTGCTGACACATCCAGAACTGTGCTTTCCCAATCTAGGCCTTTCTTAATCTATTCAAGTTGAGGCATCAGTGTCTAGAACGTCCTTCTAGAGCTCAGTAGCTATATAAGGATGCCCAGAGACATTTGCTGAAGGTGCAAGTGAGGCCGGCTGTCCTGATCTGTGCATCTTCACCTCCCTGCAATCCTCCTCTGCCTCGTGCACCCTTGGCCTTCCCTGGACCCTCCAGATTGTTAGGTGAGACTTCTGTGCTCCTGTTGTCTCAGATGTGTCCCTGCATGGATGGAGCAGCGATGCGCCATGTGACTGCTGAGCCACATCTCTACCTCTCCTACTCGTCTCTGAGACCCTCACAGTGAGGGCTGTTTCTCCGCATCATTTTGCCAAGAAGGAGATGGGTGGACAGAGTGGTGTGGACTTCTGGAATGGGTGGGTGTTTTGTCACGTCCCTTCCCTCTTGGAGGCTAGTTTCTGTATGTGTCACAAAGGTGGACTAACCACAGAAACACTTACTGAACACACACTGCCAGCTGGTATCATTTGCTCATTTAAATCTCATGACATCTCTACTATACAGACACTTTACTACCCCCATGCTTTGAGAAGGAAATGCGTTCAGAGAGGTTGAGGACCCACACTGAGCCGGGATCAGAGTTCAAGACCCAGTCCGCCACACACACAGGCCTCCCAGGACCTGCAGAATGGCACAGGCAGAGTGAGGGGTAAGACGGTGCTTCCACTTCTTTTCTTGGTCATTTCCCCTGCATTGTATGTGGCAAGAGGGATGCTACTGTCGGGGCACTGAGGAGGAATTTTAAAAAGTCATTCTTATTATGTAGATATTACTAACATCAGCCCCTTTTATGGATGAGGAAACCGAGACTGGGAGATAGAGGAGTTTCCCCAAGGTCACACAGATGTGAAGTGTTACATCCTACCTCCAGGCAGTGTTGCTCCACAGCCTAGGTTTTTAACAACCATGGTCCACTGCTTTGAGAGCACCTAAATCCAGTGTCTGATCTGCTCTGGGGGCCTAGGAGGGCCTCCCTGAAGAGATGTCTTTGTGCTGCAAGAAAAAGGTGTGAATTGATGTACCATGTGGAAGAGGGGACTGAACAAGAGAGGCTCCAGGTGGGTTGGTGCTCAGAGAGTTTGTCAAAGATGGGAGAAAAGAGGCAGTAATGAGCTGGATTTGTTTCCTGGACCTCCTGACAGCCTTCTCAAGAAATGCCATAGCAACTCACACTGGATCTGTGCACTTCCCCTGCCCAGGTCTCTTTCTGATGAAAGACATCACTTCAAACCAACGTGACATATGCTTACTAGCAACCTGCTGGGCTTGCCAGCTCAGCGGTCCCATATTGTGTCACCACCAGACTCACTTTCCTTTCACCCTTATTTTCCTCCTCATTTTTCCTTCCCAAAGACATAATTAGCAAAGAAATCTCAGTGTCAGAACTGGGGGGGGGGGGGCTCAGTTGATTTTGTAGACTTCCCTCCCTGTCCTTGTTAAGAAGAGGGTTATCTGTGGCACATCCCATACCTTAAACATTACCATCAGCTACGCTTACCTGGCGTTTAAGGCCTTTTAGAGTCTGGTTACTTTCTGCTCTCCAAGTTTATTGTCAGTGGCTTATATTGACTCTGTTGGTTTGGGGGATATTTTTGCAAGGGGAACAATATAATACAGGACACATACTTTATATCATTATTTATAATAGTCACCCAAAGAATGATATAAAAAGAGTGCAGGAAATCTGTCCACACACTAAGACCAAGGAATCCAGCTGAGGGCCTGTATCCCATGACAATGTCCTACATGAGTCCAGCTGAGTACCTCGAGCACATAACAATGCCTCTCACGAGTCCAACTGGAGGCCCAGAGCCCACGATAACATCACATGCAGCCTGTTTCACAGATCTGTGCTGGGCAGGCCCAAAGGTCAGTGGTGGTATCTAGAAAGTCTGTGCCAGCAGGATGAAGGCTCTGTGCTAGCAGGCTGAGGGATCTGCACTGGAGCCAGGAAGCAACACTCAGAAGAATCAAAGCTTCACTGAAAGTTACCACAACCATTCTCAGGAACAGTGAGGTCCCAAGCTCCTCCAATGATCAAGATAGCCAAGTTCCCATCAGGGAAGCCAACACAGCAAGCTTCTCCTAGAGACCAGCAGTGCACCATCTTCCCCTCTGGAGCCAGGAAGCTATATTCAAAGTGAGGACCAGAGCTCCCCCAAAGTGAAGCGAAGCCATTCTCAGTGCCAATGAGGTCCTGAGCTCCTCAGAGGATGAAAACAGCCAAGTTCATCAGGAAAACCAGCATGACGAGCTCCTCCGAAACAGCAGACAGCTTCCACCAGCTCCAACAGCCTTTCTGCACTCCCTATAGCCCCTTTAGTTCCCAAAAGCTTTTCTCCTTCTCCAGGTCTGCCTCTTATGCTGCCGGCAACAGTCCCCACGGGGGCCTCCCACACCCAGCACCATGCTTACTCAGTTCAGCTGGGAGTTATAAATTGACCACCAGTTATCCATACACTACAGTGACCAAGCTGGTCTTCCCACTTCCAGGAAACAGGGATCACTTCTTAACTTTTGCTGAATTCCTGTCTCGAAAAATGCGAGGAATTCATATTTGAGATTCCACTTCTTCCCCGTTAAATTTCAACTCACATTTGAGCTGCTTCCTGAGGTTTCCCTGCTTGTCTGTTGTACAGAGCCCCTGCACGTCTTATGTGACATCAACTCAGTTTGGTCTTCCCTCACTTTCTAACCACACTATGCCCGCAGCTCTCATTTGCCTATACCAAGATTGCTCAGTGTGTAATTTGCAGGACTGCCCCCCCCCCCCGTTCATTAGAGTCATCTGAGGCTTCGTTGGCTCCATCCCACACATTCTGCACCAGGATCTTTGGGTAGAGGAGCTCTGGGTTTGGTATTTTAGCAGCTCCTCTAAACCAACCACACTGCACTGACCAAGTCACTTTCTTCTTGAATTAATTTTACCTCTCTTGAGAGTCCCTTCAAGAACTCATGCAGTAGAATGTCCTCCTCCAGAGAATGAATCTTTGTTTTGTACCACTTCTCAGTGGGCAGGGATTTCTATGAAGATCTTCAGCTCTGTCCCCTTTTCCAACCTCCACAGCCATCGCTCTGCCCAACCCACCATGGATCCTCGGGGAACGCATCCTGCCAGACCCTCCAGACTCCCCAGATCTCCAGTTCATCCTCTGCAATCCACCACCCCCCTGCAGCTAGAGTGGTCTTCTTTACAAAGAGCCTGTGGCGTGTCACTCTCTGCCTGACCTATCTCAGTGACCTTCTATAGACTGACCACTCCAATCCTTCCCTTCCCACACAGCACCCTCTCAGCTTTGCATTATCAGAAATTTCCAGCCTTATTTCTAGTACTCTACCCAAGAAGTCTTTACAACAGGGTTCTTACTATCTGGAATGATCTTTTCATCCTGCCCCATTAGAAAACTACTATTCTCCCCTTCAGGACCTGCCCTAGATCATTACTTCTCAGAGACAAATGTCAGAATCACATTCTTTACCCTAATTCCTTCTCCAGAGGAAAGATAGCAGCTTGCTCCTTCTGGGTCCAAGAGTCCTACACCAGTATATAATTATAATTTAAACATTTAATGGAATGCTTACAGAGTGCCATACACTTTGTTATGTTCTTTAAGTATAATATTATCTTACCTAACCATTCAAAGCCCTGCTTTAAATACTGTATTATAAGCCTCATTTTTAAAATGAAGAAATTATAACCCAGAAAAGTAAATTCTCTTATACAAGTTTATATAATTGATAAGATGAAGAATCAAGACATCCAAAACTTTAGCCCTCTAACACTAAACAGGTATTAATAGCTTGCAAAAACTCCTAGAAAGCATAGGCTGACCTTTCTGTGTCAAAGCAGCAAGACGATGTTTCATTGTTTCTATGGTGGGTGGAAAATCTGAGTACTCTAGGAAGCAAGAAGCAGCACCCATCTGAGGTACTGTTGCATAACCTAAAAGATGTGTCTTAAGCTAAACTGTCAGAGAAAAGTGGATGAATTCAGAGAAACTGAGCCATCTCTTTCTGAATAGAAAATTGAGAATGGCATTGAAACACTGGACTTAAAACTGATCTTCTATGCCTGATGAAGCCATAGTAATTTACTTTGAAAGCTTCAGGGACAATTTATTCCTAAAAGGGATCTCTGTAATAATCTAGTATTTTTGTAAACCTGACAACCCTTATTTTCTTCTTAATGCATCTAAAATTTTTGTTTAAAGCAAAAAGCATCAACTTTAATATTAATTTTACTAGAGGTTGGCTTATGGGGTCACTTTGGCTGGAGTTATAGATGAGGAAGACTGGTGCCTTCTGCTCTGGCTCTTTCTAATCCTCTCTGCTTTCCGGCTGCCTAAAGTGGGCAGCTTTGCTTTGCCCACCCTTCTGCTATGATGTGTCTGCCCTGGAGCCAGCTGACCGTGGACTGAAACCTCTGAACCCATGAACCCTTTACATCAGGTATTTTGTTCCAGCAACAGAGGGGTAACCAATACATAACCATAGAGGCTAGATAGTATGGAATGAGCATAAACTTGGTAGTGAGACCTAAAATCTTACCTATATCAATTGCTAACATCATCCTCTTAGGCAAAACAGTTAGTGTCCCTGCCCTTCAATTCCCCTCGTCAGTGAAATTTAATATTTATCTCACAAAGTTGCTATTAGGGTTATATGAAATGATGATGGTAAAGCAGATAGCCATTGAAAGTCCTCATAGATTTTACCTATAATTATTAATTAACATTGAATGTTTATTGATATGGGTGGATTTAATCCTTCCAGCTTGGTATTTTTTGTTTGTCCTATTTTTCCATCCTGTGTTTCTCCTTTTCAACCTTCTTCCTAATTATTTGAATTAGAATAATATTTATAAATTGATGTTTTACTACATATCTTTGCATTTCGGTGGCTGTGCTAGGGATTATAAGATATTTTTAACTTTCCATGTTCTCCTTAGGAACCATGCAACCGTTATCCTTTCTTTAATCCCTCAGCACCAATCCTTTATGCTGTAATTGTTATCTGCCTGCATTATGAGCCTATAAGATATGGGAAGATTTTTGTTTTAAATAGTCATATATAATGTAATAAATTAAAAGAAAAAAGTTAATGCATTCAACTGCTCTTAATTTTTTTCTTAAAAATATAATTGCCTTTTGGTGTCATTTTCTGTCATCCTGAAGAACTTCAAACAAATTTACTTATTTTTATCTGAAAATATCTCCACTTTCATTTTTTAAGGGATATTTTAGCTGGATATAAAATCCTGTTTCAAAAAGTTTTTTCGTTTTAGCACTTCAAAGAATATTGGTCCATTGGCATCTGGCTTCCATAGTCTATGATGAGAAATCCATGATGTTTCAGATTATCGTATACTTATCATATGCATCCAATACATACATAATTCAAACACATCCTGTAGATATGTAGTTTTCTTTGGATGCTTCCAAATGTTTCTTTTTTGACTGTTAATGGTTTGATCATGGTGTGCATAACCATTGTTTTCTTTACCCTGTTTGTGATTTGCTGAAACCCTTGATTCTGTAAATGTGTTTTTCACCAAATTTGGGGAATCTTCAGGCATTATATATTTAAGTACATTTTCTATCTCATTCTCACTTCTCTCTACTTCTTGTCTCCAATTACATTATACCATTTGATATTGTCCTACAATCATTGAGAACACATTATTTTAAATATCTCCTTGTTCCTCTTCTCTAGATTGGATAGTTTCTATCAATCTATCTTCAAGCTTCTTGACCCTTTCCTCTGTCATCTCCATTCTACCTTCTTAAACTCATTCAGTCAGTGAATTTTTGCATTTAGATACTGTCTTCAAGAATTTTTAAAGTTCTGCTTTCAAGAATTTCATCTTTGTCCTTTCACTGATCTTAACCATATTTTCTTTTAGTTTATTGAGCTTAGTTACAATACCTCCCGTTAAAGTCTGTCTCTTAGTTTCAGCTTCTGTAACAAATTGAGATTGGTCTCAGTTGATTGTCATTTTTCTTGAGCCAAAATTTCCCATTCTTTGTATGTCAGGGGATTTTAAGTTGTATCTCAGATGCTGTTACTATTATATTGTGGAAATTTTAGATTCTGTTATATTTCTCTGAAGAGTGTTGTTTTTGTTTTAGTTGGCAATTGATTTTGTTGGACTCTAACCACCCTCTGGCTTCTACGTGACAACATACATTCCACTTTAGTTCTCCTATCATAACTGAACTTCTTAATGTCTTTTCTATCATATATGTGAAGTTCTGGAATAAGGCTACAACTTGGGTATTTAATACACAGAATTTAAGGCTCCTCTTTTCTATGCCCTTTCTATGGTTTTCCCCTCAGTTTATAGCAGCTGTGGGTACTCTTTGTCTTGAGATCATTTTTAGGGATTTTTATCTTCCCCGAGCAGGACTGACTTCAGCTTCCTCTAAAGCTGATAGCCACAAAAACAAATAATTCACCCCATTCCATTCGCTTTTTTCAAGCTTTGACTGCCTTAAAATATCTGTTGATTCCCGTTCCCCTTCCAGGGCCTTCAGAACTTACAGCTGCTGTGGTGGTTTATGGTTTGAGTGTGCTGCCCACTGGTTCCTGAGTTAGGAGTCTGCTCTCCTCCACACGGCAGTGTGAGAGGTGGTAAGAGGTTGAGCCCAGTGCGAGGTTTCAAGGCTGGACTCTCGCTGCACTTTGCATGTGAGCTCTCTTGCATCCTCCATGATATGGCTCAGCCAGGGGAGCCTCACCAAAGCTCATGTCATGCTGCTTGAGCATGATCAGTCTTCAACACTGTGCAGTAAATAAACCTCTTTCTTTAATAAGGTACTGGTCAAAAATGTTTCATTATAATTACAGAAAAGAGACTAAGACAATTCTTATTTGGGGAGAGTAAAGGCCATCATCATCATATTTGTACATCTTTGAAAGTTTCCTTGTCTTTGATCTCCGAAGAAACATCCTTGAAATTTGAGTCTGGTTTTACAAGATTCTTAAAGGATACTGTCCACTAAACACACACGTGACAGAAAGAGAGAGCGAAAGAGAGAGATGCTCATTTATAACCTGAAATCTTTGGGTTTGGTGTTTTTGTCTCTATTTTAAGATAAATGAAGCCACTCAGGCTGGACCTATTTGTGAACTAACTTCCACACTAACCTAGGACATGACTGGTTAGACTTGTGAAAGAATGCTCAGCCATTTCTTGCTGTAAACTGTTATTGAAGGTCAAGCGAATAACCCACCCAAGCAGAAATGGTGCATGGGGCTGAAACTGCTGTGGGTAATATGTTGGAAAGGCAGGACTTGAAGTGTTTACTTCCTTCATTTACCAAATAATTGCCTTAGTTTGCATTGCCTATTCCAAGTATGGTCTGTTCGGAAAAGTCATCTCAGATCCATAGTTGAGACTGAGTTTTTATATCTTTAAACCAAATCATTGGAATTATTTAACTTTATCCTAAGCTTGTGTAGGTGAATTCCTGTCAGATGATCCTGACTTTCAACAGCTCACTTACCATATTTCAAATATATGGTGGTGTGCGAGCATTCTGTTCTTCACTTCAGTACAATATTCAATAAGGGACACAAGCTATGCAACACTTTACTATAAAATAGGCTTTGAGTTAGATGATTTTTCCCAATTGTAAGCTAATGTGTTCTTAGCACATCTAGGCTAGATGCAGCTGGCTTGTTCAGTAAGTGAGGAGCATCAAATATACTTTTGACTTAGGATATTTTCAACTTAAAATGTGTTTACTTGGATGTAACCCCATGGTAAGCCAAGGAGCAGGAGTAACTGAGATATGGATTGTAAGCAACTCTGTTAGATGGCTTTATACATCCTGCCTAGCAAAATGTCTGGAAGATCAAAAGGTGCTCGGTAAGTGTTCACTGAATAAAGCAATGAGTAGAGGAGGAAGAGGAGTGGGTGGGAGACAAAAGAGAAAGAAAGGAAGGGAGAGAAGAGTGAAGGAAATAATGAAGAAGGAAAGAAGGAAGAAAAGAGGGAAGAAGAGAGGAAGGGAAGAAGGATCCATGAAAAAAATGTGTCTCATGAAGCTGGGAAGGGTGCATACCTAGGTTAGCAAAAGATACCATCTGCCTGTGAATGCAGAGGCAAAGGGGAAGGATAACAGTTCAACTACCTGAAAAGCCACTCAGCAGATACTCCAGGAGCTCTCGGCCCTCCCCCACCAGCTGGCCAGTGCGTGCTTCTCATCTTCCCTCTCATCTGAGACCTATCTGGCCGAGTTCTATTGCAGGAAAGACAAAGCCATGATAAGAATAAAAGTTTACAATGTCCTAATCAAAAGGCTTAATCAGTTCTCCCTCTTTCCTTCTCTGCCCCCAGAGAGAGGGAGGAGGACTCACATTCAGAAAGCATGTTTTCCTGAGTAGGCTCTGATAAAAGGCAGAACATTAGGGTTTGTTTGGTTTTTTTCCATCTCTCTCTTTAAGGGAACATAGTGCTCCTTTTAGAATTCATTGGGACATTCTGGAACACAAATACCAACAGTAGAAGGCACTCATGCGGTGATAATTTTATGTAATTCTGATGTCAGTGGCATGCCACGATGGCCTAGTCAGCATCCCTGGAGGCGGATCTTTTGTGCTTTGCCTGAGAGAGTGGGTGCAGGGTACACACTAATATATCTCTGCCAGCCCGGCACCATCACAAACATTTCCTATGTTCTCATCTCCACTCTCAGAATGGCTTTCTGATTACAATCCAAAGGACTCCTGGGGAGATGAAAGAAGTTGGAAAATTTTCCAAATTTCTAATCAGAAGACAGTCTACAAGCCAAAACTAGCCCACATGTATTTTGGGCTTTGGCCTGGAAATATTTTATAACATTATAAAATTAGCTACTCCAATATTTAACATCAAAGATTTTGCATGGTAGTTGCAGTTTCAGGATCTCTAGAAAAATCAGGAGGGTTCACAACACAGAATACACATACCTGCATACCAGGCACGATTAGTAGATTGATTCTGCTAGTATGGCTCCCACACGGTCTATTCTGCTCACTTCCATTTTCTTCTACCCAGATACCCTGCAGGTATCTGACCCTGACAATTCCGCCTCTGAGCTTTAGAATACCCCAAGTCCTAGTCTCATCCATGGACTTTCCCAGGTATCTCCATTTCTTGGAAGAAAAAAAAATCCATAGAAGCTAATGAGATCTGAACTGTTGTGACGGCAATTTCCACTTGGTGAAAGGAAGAACCAAGTTCAAAATTTTTGTTTTAATTCAAGAGGTTTTGCTTCCCATCAGCTTTCAGGCCTGGCAAGGGATTTGGTTGATGAAGTCTATTGGAATGAAATGGAGTTGTTAATAGCATTGGCAAAACTCTCAACTGTTTTGTTAAAGAGCATTGCCACCTGGAAGCAAGGCTTGCCTCACTCCAGATCTTAGGCCAAGAGGGTAAAAGCTAAAGGAAGGGAGACCTTGCTTTGCCCACCTTCCCATACTGCTGCTTCCCTGTGTATGCAGTGAGGCTCTAAAGAGCTTTAGGCTCAAAAGACACCTTAGGAATAACTTCAGTCTGGCAGTTTTCCCATCAGGATCCAGTGAGAATCAGGAAGTGGATGGCCAGGTCAAAAAGCTTCTAAAACTCCCATCCCTTTCAGACATTCATCAAATATTTACCAAGAGCCTCTTTTATGACATGATGAGCAAAAGTAGTCAGGATCCATCATTCCTCACCAAAGAAATCAGACAGACACGAGGGAAGAGGGTTATGAGGCCATGTGTTGGTATGAACCGGGAAGCTCTCCTAGTGAAGGAAGAAAGTGCAAAGGATGAGTGAAAACTGACTGGGTGAAGGTGAGCAGGTAAAGAAAGAGGATGGCAGATTTAAGAGCCCCAGGATGGGAGAGAACATGAAGAGTTTAAGGAATTGCAAGCAAATTGGTGGGCTGAGATGGGACAGGAGAATGGAGAGGCTCCTGGCCACACAGGGCATTTCAGATCATGAGATAGAACCCAGCCTTTATCCTAAGAAAAATGTCATGGTTTTATAGCCCTTTTGAGTCATCCAGAAAACTCTATTTTTATCTTCTATGTTGAAGTTCATGATCTGTTCTCATTGAAATAAAAGATCCTACAGCTTAAAAGAGTTGGAAAAGCCACGGTTCCTGCAGTGTTTCAAGGCAACGAGCCTTGAAGTAGAGCCTGGCCCCTTGAGATGGAGAGGTGGTGTGTGGGGAAACAGCAAACCACTGGAAGCAAAGGAAAGGAAGACATGGTGCTAGGGGATTGCAAATGGCAGCCACTCTTCTTGGCAGGATTAGAGTGAGAAGCTGGGCCTCAGCCTGAGAGGTCAGATGTCCCCTTGCTAGGACAGGGATTGGCAAGAATAAAAAAGATTGATCAAAAGTAGTCTGAGACTCCAGATAGGGTCAGAAGTCTTGTCCAGTGGCTGCCATCTGAGTATCTTGGAGTATAGGATCCTGAGGTTTCTTAAATCCCTCCCTACAATGGTCAGAATTACTCATAGTGAATCATGTGGCTGGCTGAGACAGGACTTCATTTATCCTACACCTCCCTCTCCATCACATTTTTTAAAAATGCAAAATAGCTGCTTTCTTACAAGAAAGTGTCTTTCACTTATCACTGCAGTACTCCATTTCCAAAGGAGAACACCAGAAACCTTGCACTGGGATGCATGGAAACGAGTCCAGTTCCTGCCTGCAGATGCAGGTTACGTGGTCCTGGCCATGGCCCTGTACCACTGTGGGCCTCACTTTCCAGTCTGCAGAGTAGAAACAGAGGTGCTTCTCCTTTGGCTCACATTTCACCTCTATTGTGGGAGCTGCCACAGCACACGCCATCTTTTTGCACTTAGAGGACAGCAGCTAGCTAGAAGCTGTGGCAGTGCCGCCCTCAAACGCTAAGACCCTTCGGCATGCAACACCAGATGGCTCTCAGGCCACATCCCTTGAAGCTCATCCCTGCTTTCCAGATCGTAGACTCTTATTTATTTAGTTATTTCCTTCCTTGTTTGAGGAATGAAACTTGATTGCCTCTATTCTCCTCAGCATCCAGCACTCAGCTAGATTCAACTAATGTTTTTAAATTAAAATTTGGGCAATGAGCATGACCTGGTCATATGAGAAGACCCATACTTCTTGTAGCCTCCAAGGCATAGAGGCTACAATTGCCAATCTCTGCCCTCCACTGCCTGTAATTCAGTGGCACTCACAGGCTAATTCGAGGACAAGGAGAAGTTTACGCCTGCACGAGAAAATGATGACTTTGAGGATCAGTGACCTCCTCAAATGTCTGGGAAGGAGATGCCATAAAGTCTGATGGTTAAGAAAAAGATTTTGAAGTAAACTGTTTCCTAAACCTAGCTGTGTGTCTTTGAGTAGCCTGCCTGCCCTCTCTGAGCCTAGTTTCTTCCCCTGAAAAATTTCAGCAGTGCTAGTGCTTGCCTCAGAGCTATTCCAAGGATGGTACCAACCAATGCCTGTAAAGTGCCTAACACAGAGCCTGGCAGGGAAAAGAATTATGAAATGACAGTTTTTCTTAGCTATTCCCATTCTAGACCCATTTTAATGCTCACTTTGGCAGTACACATTTCATTCTAGATCCATTTTCCCAGATAGAACATTTGTTAGGATCCTGGATTAAAGGTTATGGATTCCCTGGTGGAGAAGAAATGGTAAATAAAAACTTTAAAGTGCCAAAGAACCAGAACCATACTGAGCAGGAATATCTTGTGGAGCATTACCCATGAGAAGAATTGCTGGCCAGAGCTCAGAAAATTTCAGGGAAAAAACAGCTGTCCCAGAGCAGAGGTGTGAATAAACAGTCAACAACACCTTGTTATTTAAAAACTTGCAACAAAAGAACTTTGGAGCCAGTTGGCCAGATTGGAGAGGCAAGGTGAAGAGGGGGCAGCTGAAAGAAAAAAAATATAGAACATGGAATTGTGATTTGAGAAATAGACATGTTTAGGGGCTTTTTTTATCAGTGGGGATGGAATTCTTTGAACTTTGAATATCAATGAACACAAATAGGAATGTCTAAATGCATACCAGGACTAAACACAGTAATACACTTTAAGTGGTGTCTAGTCAGAGGTACTCAGGAAGTTGCAGGTATTAAGTAGGAAAAGATTAATACATGTTTATTGAACTAAAGGTAAAACAGCCTTTGAAGAGAGAAGGAAGAAAACATTTCAAGAAAAAAATGTTTCTAAGAACTGAATTTCCACCAATTTTTACATACATAGCATTTGGTTAGAAGAGCAGAAATACGTATGTGTGACTATCTTTATGATTTACTTAAATTTATTTAATTGTGAGATTAAATGGTATCACTGAAGGTCTAAGATGTACTTTCATGTGCTCTTGGTGAGGCCTTGGTCTTTTTGTCCTTGCTGAGAGAACTTCCCTCACAGATTTCTCCCACCATCTTGGAATGGCAGACCACAATGGCCCTAGCCAGTCTTCTTGTACTCAAAAGAAAATGGATCCCTCATGGAGAATCAGGGAAAGAATGAAAGAGGATAAGAAAAGACTTCATCCATAAAGTAATTGGACAGCCAGTTTCCTTATGAGAGGTAGAAATTTTTAAAAGGTAGCAAAAACACATACACACACACATAAAAAAAAAAAAACAAAGAAAGAAATGAGTGAACAAAAAGAATTTCTCAAGATTCCATTTTAGGGTCTGGGATACAGCCCAGCGGCACAAGCACCTGCCTGGCAAGTGCAAGGTTCTGAGTTTGATTCCTGGTACCAAAAAAAAAAAAAAAGATTCCATTTCATAATTTGAAGAGAGTGCCCCCAGCTGCCCAACACAGTTTTGGATCAAGTCCGGCTTCCACCAACTTGTCATGGATAATTTCCATTGCCTCACCTGGGAGGAAGGGGCTGTCAGTGGGGCACCATCTAAGGCAGGTGTGTGCACCTTGCCTGGGGACCTGGGCCTTATCTGTAGTGGGGTGAAGAGTCTAATGCAGGCAGCACAGCCTGGAAGGCACTGAACCATCCCAACTTCTCCCTGATAATCAGAGCTGAGGTCCCAGCTACTCTTTATCTTGTGACAGGAGCACCATGAAGCCCTGGAAATTGGCTGTGAACAATTTCCATCGTTTCTCTCTCTGTACGCCTCAAGGTTTAAAGAGACAGCAGCTCTTGGCAGCAAAGCCCAGGGAGGCAGATACGACAGCCAGGGAGAACTGGGGTCTTATCCACCCCTCAGGATCATCCGTGGAGATAAATAACATCCCGCTCCTCCCACTACATCAATCTTCCCAGGGAGTCATATCCAAGCCTTCCCTAAGACATCACTCTGCCCCTAAGGGTAGATTTAGTTTATTGTCCTGATGTGAGTAAAACCAGTTTGACCATGAGAATAATAATGGTCCTGCCTTATCAGACACTGTGCTATTAATTTTCATTGAATGCCTACAACCACCCACTAGAAAGTTTCCATTATTGTCCCCAGCTGGCATGTACAAACACTGAGGCACAGAGAGCAAAGTTGCTTGCTCCAGGCCACATCGCTGGGGGTAAATGGCAGGGCTTGGCCTGAGCCTGAGGCTGGTGTCAATGCCAGAACTCAGCCCCTGGCCTCACCTGCCTCCTGGGTTGGCAAATGAGTTAGGACCCAGGGCTTCTTAGCCCATGAACTCTGCTCTATTTGCCTCATGATAACAGTAATTCACTCACTGTCATCACTCTGCTGAGCAGCTTTATGAACTTCTGAGATGCCGCATCTCCCAGGTTCCTGTACTAAGAAGCAGCAGGGCTAGAACTCAAGGCCACTCATCTTTCCCTTCCTGCCACTACAGAGGTATTTCCAAGCCCACTGCTCATGGCACTCTTAACACCAATCCCAAACTGCCGTGGTGCTAACAAGACGCACGCGATCTGGTCTTGTTTTACTTCTTCTACATCATAAACATTCTCCTTACTGCCCGTTCTTCGGCCACACTGACCTTCCTGAAAGGGCCTGTGTGCCTGTGGTTGCCTCTTACGCATGTCTTTGTAAACCTCTTCCTGCCTTTAGCCTCACCAATTTCCACTTCTTCAGATCGCAGCCTAAGGGCAGCTCTGCCCCTCCCCACCCTTCGGTAATACCACATCAGAGAGGTAGTTATTTAAATCCATGCTCACCCAGCTCCTCTGAGTGGCAAGTCCCATCCTCTCTGTGAGTGTGACTCATCCAACTGTGAAAGAGAAGCTAAGGCCCCAGCACTCTTCCAAGATGGACTGCAGGACCCCAGGAGGCCTGGCTGCTGTGGGAATCTCCTCTCCAGAGGATTTCCACGTAGCCCTGCCAGACGGAAAGCAGCTTCTGAAGTCTCCTTGCCACAGTTAGGAATTAGGAGAAGAAAACTTGGCCCTGAGCAGAGAGCTTCCTACTCTATTTACCACATAGACTCTTGTCCCAGACTCCAAGAACCATTTCCATGTGAACCCATCCCCAGCTGGAGCCTAGGGGAACCACTTAAGCCAATAAACTCACTGCTTCCTGAAGGCATTTTGCTTAATCTTGTGCCCTAAGAAAACCCGGTAAGAACAACTAAGGGGCAAGTTCCCAGGAGGATTCATTAAAGTGTCTGGTCTCAGCAATGCAGAGGGACAGCAGTGCCTGAGAAAGAGGCAGCTGGTGGAATTAAGTTTCACAGGATGCTAGCTTGATAGCTCCAGTTAGAGCCCTAGGTCCACCACCCACTCAAGGTGGGACCATAAGCTGGCTGGGGGCAGTTTTCACCTTTCTGGGCCACACACGCCTGTTGTTTAACAAATGTTTACTGAATGTCTGCTAGGTACCAGCTCTGTTCTAGGCAGTGGGGATGCATGGATGAGCAAGAGGGCAAGGATGGAGATGGGGCCAGGACCTCAGGCCCCTGACTTGCCATCTAGGACTCTCTCCAGTCCACTTGTGCCCTCAGGTGTAGCAGACCTTGACTTCCAGGTAAGATAATGTGACAGGTACTTTGCAGGCTCCTGCTCTGTCTGGAGCTCACCCCTTTCATGTCAGCACTAACAGGATGGGTCATACTAACAGCCATCTGTATAAGCCACCTCCCCCCGCACCTATGTCTCTGCCTTGGATTAGGAGGCTCTTCCCTGGCACAGCCACT
Organism: Dinomys branickii; assembly: GCA_004027595.1. NCBI lineage: Eukaryota > Metazoa > Chordata > Mammalia > Rodentia > Dinomyidae > Dinomys > Dinomys branickii. The sequence goes on along the minus strand of PVLD010010982.1, from coordinate 50,811 downwards.
GGATGTCCCCAGAGCTCAGCCTGGGGTCCAGCACCCTGTGATTACTCAGGGTGCACATGCTGAATAAAAGAATGGATGATGAAGAAGGAAAGAACAGAAGGCAGGAGAGAAGGAAAGAAGAAAATAGGAAAGGAGGAGAGAGGAAGCTAGGAGGAAGGTTTGGCTTATTTTATACAATAAATATGGGATGGAAAAATCCTTGGATGTTGGTGGATGGGTGAGTGCAAGGAGGAAGGGAGGGAGGAAGGAGGGAGGAGGGAGGGAGGGAGAGAGGGAAGGGAGATGTATCGATGAAAGAAGGAAGAGACAAAGGGAGAAAGGGAAGGGTGTGGATGGAAAGGGAGAGCAACAGCAAGCTTCCTTTGGCAGACTCAGTGAGTGGTGAACAAGTAAGGAATGAATTTCAGCTTCCCCTGCCCTTGCTGGTCAGCTTCTCCCACAGCCTGTAAGGGCCAATTAAACCTTTCCTCTTTTGTCTGTTCTGACCCACACAGACTGGTCTGTCCTCTGACCTTGTGGTGTTCCCCATAGCTAATTGCCAATTAGCATCTTTGTTGCACACTCTCTCTTCTCCTAATTGAGACCAACCGTGGCACTTGCTAGTGTCAGGCAGTGTGGCTGACATCACAGGACTGGAGGACTGGCCAGGAGGAGGGGGACTCTGCCACTTCTAGACAAAGTGACAGGAAGTTACTCCAACCCCCAGAGTCTTGGATGGCCCCTGTGTGACAGAGGCCAGGTGATTGCCTCCTGGAGGTGTTAGGGAGAATGCTCATGAAGTGTGATGTGAGCTTCATGTGAGACCCCGCACACAAAGGCCCTGTGTGTGACTGTCTCTTCTTTTCAATGAGATTATGAGGTTCTCAGGGACAGCCATCAACTTTCCTTCCTAGCAGGCATGTGCATGCACACTTGCATACACATGCATTCACACACACACACACACACACACACACACGCATGTGCACACACACACACCCCCTAGGACAGGGTGTCCACCACGTCAGTGTGTTGGTGTTGGTGTGCACCCCAGTTGAGAAGTTTCATTTCTAAAGATCCATGTTAGGTGAGACTCAGTACACCAGTGGTTTTCTTCAGGCCAACCTTCCAGAAAAGTCTTCTTGGAGACCAGAGAGAAATGCACAGCAATCAGGGTGCATTTTCTCAACAAGCTGTGGGCTCTCTTGTGCCATCTCCCTGCTGGGTTATCAGTAGCAGGGGGCATGCCATTTCTCACAGCAGGGGTGGGAGTGAGAAACTGAGCAAAAAATTAGTTCAGGAAGCCATCCCGGTTTGACCACAACAGAAATGCTGGAGGTTGGAATCTGAGAATCTACATTATCTCCAGCTCCTCTGACACTGCTAGCCCAAGATTAGTTAAGGAATCACTGTCAATGCTCAGCCTACGGAAACCTGGATACTCCCACTCTGGGTTTTGAGAGTTTCCAGTCCAACTTCTTCACTTTATAGACAAATGAAGCTCAGAGAGCGTGAACAACTTATGCAAGTCTACACAGCAAAGAAGGAACAGGTCTGGGACATGAAAGGAAATCCTGATTGCCCTACTGGGTCATCGGCCCCACTGCACCACCTACCTCTTCTCTTGGAAGCAGTCCTTGCCAGTCTCTAGAAAGGAAGAAGATAACTACCTTTACAGAGCTCATGCTGTGTACCAGAGACTTGCCTAGGACCTGTCAACAGTCCTGAGGGCTAGATAGCACCGTGCGCATCATTCTGGGGAAGGAATCTGAAAACATCATATTTGATGAAAAGCAAAACATGCTGATGGCTGAGAAATCCCAGCATCCCAGGGAAAATACTAGAGGAAGTCTTCTCATTACACATGTGGTGAAAATGATTTAAAAATGGTTTGGTGTAAAGAATATATATACTTTTCATTCATGTAAACAGAGTATACTATATACTAGAGTCCTATAGGAAATCACCTATGGCTTATGGTTGCAGTTAGAATCTTATCCCTAGCAATTTTCTTGCTCCAGAGGTAATTTTGCCTCCAGTAGGTATCTCACAATCCGGGTCAGAAGTGCTCCTGGCATCTAGTGAGTGGAGGTCAAGGAACTACTCAGCACCCTGCATTGCCCATGACAGTCCCTACAACAGAGAATTATCTGGCTCAGATGTCAGTGGGTGCCAAGGTTGTCCTAAAGTGTGAAATCTCAATTGGATGTGATGGTTTATAGCCACCTCCATCCCCTAGGGGGCAGTGTAACAGCTAGCTCCGCAGCTCAGGGTAGTCTCTGTGATACTGCCCTGTATGTTTGTTCTGTCTTCCACTTGCAGAATAGGTGTACCGTGTTGTTGGGTGAAGGGCATGCAAAAAGAGTGAGTACACCTAGCAAGCGCAGGGTCCTGAGTTCGATCCCCAGGACCGCAAAAAACAAACAAAAAAAAAAAAAAAAAAAAAGTGAGTACAGGGTATCCGTGAACAAAGTCCCCTGGCAGAGATCACACAGTTGCTAAGAGGTAGAGATAGCTGTCAAATCTGATTCAAAGCTAATGATATTTCGAGTAGTCTCTCTGGCCTGGTAGATGAAACCCTGTGTGCTGAGGTTTTGTGAGAGAAACCATCAAATTCCTCTGAATTGAACATAGTCTGTTTTGAATGACATTGTAAACAGAATTTCCCAAGTTCAGTTGCAACCATAACCTGTGGCCCCTTAGCTTCCTGGGTGGTAAAAGGTATTCTTAGGGGTACAGATGTTACGATCTGTCTGATGAATCCTGGCCCTGCTGACTATTCGCTGTGTGGCCTTGGGTAATCCCTTCATTTCTCTAGGGCTCTGTTTCTTTACTTGTAACTTGGGGATAATAGAATCCAGTGAAAAGGATTATTATGTGGTTTAACTCTAGGAATGCATGGAAAACACTTAACTTGGTGTTTGACACATGGAATATGCTCAATAATTGTTGACAAAAATAATTATAATCACTAGATCATCGCTATCATAATTAAGGTCTCAACTCAGGGAGAAGGTAGGAAATTGAGAGTTTGGAGACTGCATAGCATTTGCAAAGCAGAGCTGGTACCATGAGAATCTGATAATTCATAGCTCACTAAATCTGTCCTGTCATTTCTGCTATTAAATGACAAAATAGCCAATATTGGAATTAATTACTATTAAAGTGGCCTTGTTAGGAGGCATTGAGGGATCTGTGGCATAGGTTTTCATCACTGAGGAAAATGTCTTGTGGGGAGAAAAATAGCTGAATTAATGCACCATCCTGGATCCAATTGAAAATCCCTAAGAACACTTGCTGCTGTTGACAATTAATCCAGGGAGGCTGTAAATTACACCAGAACTGGAGACAGAAGCTAAGGTAGGAGGGAAAATGAGCAAGAATTCAACTTAGCCTGGCTTTCTCAGAAGTTGCTAAGTGGGAGGTGGTGCAGTAACCAAGGGGAATTAGGGGGACGTGAGGACACCTGTCACCCAGGGAAAGGACATTGTGTGGAGCAGAAGAGATCAAGCTGTGAGTCAGAACAGCAAACACTGTCCTACCTTCTGGTCCCTGTGAGCAGGTGAAGGGAGAGAAATGTGGGATATCAGAGAAGCAGGCAGGGGAAGATCATCCAGTGCCTTCCAGGCCATGAGGAGGGGTTGGGCTGACTCCACAGGGAATGAGAATTCTGCTGGGACTACAGTAGAAGCAGTTCCATATGATTGTTTAAAATTCTCTCTGGCTACTGGCTGGAGCATAGACAGAAGAAGGTCTTGGTGAGGGAGCAGAAGGGAGTTACTGCCATCATCTGGGTGAACATTGACAGAGGCTGGACATAGGACTTAGGTGGGGATGTGAAGAGAAGCACAGAGATATGGAGTGACTTAGTCTGCTGTCTGTTGCTATAACTGAGTGCCACAGACTGAGTGATTTATAAAGAAGAGAGGTTTAGCTAGCTCACCATTCTGGAGGCTGAGAGGTCCAGGAACTGGACTGGGCTCTGGACTCTAGCACTGGGCTCTGTTTGGTGTTGGATGAGGACCTTCTCACCACATCTTAACATGGCAGAGGGCACTACATGGTGAGACAGGGACAGCTTGCCAGAGAGAGCTGTCTTTTTAACCTTACCACTTCTTTGAGCACCTGTTAATCCATGAAGGGATGAATCTATTCATGAAAGCAAAGTTCTGCCACCTACAACCCTGTGAAGGCCAGGCCCACCTCTCAGGGATCAACAATGTATGAAGTTTGGGGAGACACACTCAATGGTAGCACAGGGGATGTTGTGGAAATCGGGTTGGCAAACAATACTGTATCACCTGGAGTTTTCCAGAGAAACAGAACCAATAGAATATACATACATATGGATCAATTTAATAGGACATTGACTCCCATGATTAGACAGTGAGAGGGAGTCAGAGCATGACAAACTCCCAACACTCAAACCCGTGAGAGAAAAGTTCATATCTAAATCACAGCAAGTGCTGCTGGGTTGCATTGAGAGGGTCATGGAGAAGGTGGGCAATCACAGGTGCTCCTTTACATCAAAGCTGAAGTAGCTAGGGGCATAATGACCCCTGCATCAGTCAGTCATTGCTCTGATAATGCTGCATAACACACCACCCCCGACTTGGGAAGTAGAACTACAGCAGCATAAACCTTCCATCGCTTGTGATTTAAACCAATTCAAATTAAAAACCCTGTTTTAGACATGCCATGTGCTATTATTATGTAAGTTGTACAGTGAACTTGGTTGACTTTGGCAGCTGAACAAAACATTACTAGAACAAATAAGCCACTGTGAGCAAAAAGAGAAGATCAATGATTAAAGAAATTTGTGCTGATATGATTCTAAAGCAACTGGAAAAAAATTTGTCCCAGCCATCCCATAACTCAGGGCACTGAGAGAAAGGAGTAAGTTCCAAAGTCTCCCAGACTCAGGCAATTTCATTTTTCTGATTAGCTTTGTGTACCAGCGGGAACTTTATCAGGCAGATAGCTCGTCATGCCAAACACAGGATGAGCCTGCCACTGGTCAGGAAGCCAGCTCAGCTGGAAAGATTGGCTCGCCTCCCCTGATCAATGCCATCCTCACAACACATAAGAATCACAGCCACCACCAAGCCAGTCTCTGCTCCTCCATGGCCAGTTTGGAGCTGCGGGATCCCTCAGTCTGTCAGAAGCCATTAGACTCCAGGGTGGGATGATTTTGAGACAGAGGGTGGGGGTCTTTTCAAGGATAAGATGAACACGTAGAAGGGCAAATAGACAAAATGTCCTGGGCCCAGAATGAGAAGCTGACTGACTCACAGAAGGAAGATAACCAAAAGGTGATGCTCTTAGCCACACTGGAGTTGGGCATCATGTTTTTCATGGAGAAAGAGGAATTTGGGGTGTGCTTGAGGAGAATGGTTGCCATCCCAAATGGCAATTTTCAATATGGACAGAAAATAAGTCAATAAGGTTGGACAAGAAGCCTGAAGCAGCTGCGCTGAGGGAGAGCAGGGCTGACGTGACTGTCTGGAAGGTAAAGGACTCTGGAAAGGAAGAATGGCATCTAATTGCACACAGCAACACAGCTCCTCTTGGCTCCGCCTCCTGAATGCCCACTCCCTGAGGCCATGGACTGGGTCCTCTCTCTGCTATGTTACTGGCTTGGTGAAAAGCACCACCGTATGTGCTCCTGAGCCAGACAAAAACGTGGAAGTCATCCTTCACTCCTGCTGTCCCATTGCTCACCATCCACCACAAAGTCCTGATGATTTAACCTCTCATGTATTTCTCAAAGCAGCTCACTGTTCTCTGTCCCTGCTACCATGACACTGGTCTAAGCTGCCATCAGCTCTTTCCCGGCCAACTGCAACAGACCCCTCCCTGGTCTTCTATCTTCCAACTTTGCCTCGTTTCAATGCACCCTCCACCTGCTGCCACAGTAATCTTTGCAAAATATGGATCTGCCCACGCCACCTCCCTGTTTCAAAGCTCTGCTGTGGCTTCCCATTGCTCTCAGAATAAAGACCAAAATGATTCCCATGATCCACTGCTCCCTGCAAGGCCTGGTTTCCTGCCCACTTCTCACCACTGCACAAGCTGTTCCCTTCCATCAGCTTGGCACAGACATCTCTCCAACTCCCACCAAGTTCACTTCATCATTCCTCAAATTTCAATTCAAGCATCTATTCTTCAGAGCCACCAACCTCCATGACATTTGAGATCAGAACCTTAAATATATGCCAAGAGCCGAGTTCTGTTTTTCCAGAGACCTATCCTCAGCTTGTAATTGTATCTTCATTTACCCACCATTATGTGGTTGAAACCTGGCTCCCTGTAAACTTGATGGCTGAGACTGTGAGCAGGTTTGCTGAACATCCTACCCACTCTCAGCCTCTCTAGCTTTCCTCGTCTATGGCAGGCCTCCCAGCCAGCCTTCCACCTAAGAATGGTCACATGACACTGCTTGCCCAGATGCAAGCGGAAGATGTTCATGGGGAAAGTTTTCAAACAAAGACAAATAAAATTTGGGTGCCCTTTGTGTTTTTGCTTTTCCTGTTGTTCTTGCCTGAAAAGTCCCGAGGCCACACAGATAGGTTCAGTGATGCCCTCCAGCCATGATAGAGAAACCACACAATCAGGATGGGAGGTAGGAAGAGAAGCTGAGGTCCTTGCTGTCACTGTCAGATGACCTGGTCTCCTTTCATCTGCTTGCTACTGACCTCTTATTGCCCTTGGATGAAGGTTTCCTATTCCTGGCAGCTGAGTTAAACTCTTAACTACTACGTTCTCCGTGGGGCTGTGAACCATGTTGTATTGTTGCTACCCAACAAATAGCTGTTGAATGAGTGACTGGAGAGAGGATTGTCTCAGGAGTCCACAGGTCTGGGCTTAGATTCCTGCTCTGCCACTGCTGTCTGTGTGGCCCTATAACCTCTCAGAGTCATGAATTCCTTGAGAGTAAAACCAGGCCAGTGATGCCAGGGGTTATTCTGAGGGACTAAGAAGGTGGCATGTAGGAAGTGCCTACAGAATTGACTAAGAGCAGAATAAATAGTAATTCTTGATATCATGATTGTGAGTGATTAGTTTGGTCACTACCAACTGTCACCCAGAGTGCCTGTGATGTGACATACAAAGCTCCATGACAGGTACTCTGAGATGAGTTGGACAAGTGTCTACAGAGTGGGGCACCCTCCAAGACGGGGCAGCTCAGCTGACAGGAAAAACTTTGCACAGATGCGTGGAGAACTCACAGCACCGCTCAGTAAAAATGAGCTGATAGCCAGGAAAGGGCCCTGACTTCTCCGGGATTGAGCGGGGATGGGGGGGTGGAGTACAAACTCAAGCACATGGATGAACTCACCCCTGGGAACAGTACAGGAGGAGGGAGCCTGTGTCCTCCCTGTTCCCTCCATCAGCAAGTGCTTAGCGATCACCCAGCACCACAGGTGGCCAATGCAGGAGGAACTATCAACACTCACCTGCTTGGACAGTGATTAAATGAGCAAATGCATGAACAATGGCCTTCAGAAGAGAAACAAATAAGCCAGAAAAGAAATGTGGGTGTTCTGGAGAGATAGGGAGACTGTGAGGAGACCCGAGGACCCAGCTGCAGGCTGGCAACCCCAGCCAGTGAGACAGGTATGGCCAGGAGAGACAGTGGTGTCTGCCTCACACACCCCACCCCACCCCAAGCCCTAGTGTCTTCAGTGTGGCAACGTGCCAGGCATCGCTCCACCAATGAACCAAGTGTGTGCTGGCTTGGTGCTAGGTCAAGGGCACTGATGGAGAAGACAAAGCCCTTGGCATCTCCTCACCCTACCAAACCCCTCTCCTCTCTTCCATGAGGGTGCGTGACCTCTCTTGTCCCTGCTGCTGGGTGTGTGACTTCCCTCCCTCCCGCTTGGGCTCATGTATGTGATTTGTCCCCTCTGAAGCCCTTGTTGGCATTGAATCCCCACTGTGCACTACTGAGAGGCCAGAAATGTCCTCTGATTCTGCCAGACAGAGCCAGGCCATGCAACACCCTGAGCTGCCTCCAGACTTGGCCAGCAAGGAGGCCATCTCTAGATGTGGACCCTCCAACCTTGGACCTTCAGAACCTTATGGCACAATCAGATTCTTTCTTTATAACTTCTCCACTTTGTAGGTCTGTGTTATTAGCAACAGGAAGCCATCTAAGGCACATTTTCTGTTCCTCTTCCTCCTCTCAGCCTGCCACAAGGAGAGAGGAGATGATGGCAGATCTGAGGTTGATGGCAGCCACTTTGAGGCAAGTGCTCTCCAGTCATCTCCCTTAATGACCCCACTGGCATGGGGAAGCAGGCTCCATTTCAGTGAAGAGATGGAAGCTCAGAGAGGTAAAGCAACTTCCTCATGGTACCACCAGCGCTGGAACAGGAACCTGAGTATCCCTCAGGCCAAAGTCTAGCCTCTTCATTCCCACTGCTGTCTGCTCAGCTTTTTATTCTAAGCCAGCAAAGCTTGCAGTTTAAAGGGTATCTGAGGACACTGGGGGTTGAATGAGTATGTCTATTATCTTGATTGTAGTGAAGGTTTCATGGGTGTACGTATGTCAAAGCTTTTCAATTTATACTCTTTAAACATGTAGTTTATGATAAGCCAATACATCCATAGAGCTATCAAAACAATGACTGTGCATAATAATCCTCCAGGCCACTTATTAAAAACATAGACTCTTAGGCCCCACTTGCTGCTGGTAGAAACTCTGATCCTTGGATCTGGGTGGAGTCCGCAATCTGCGGCTTCAGAGACATCCTCCAGGAGACTCTGCCTAAATCCCCCAGCTGTGGAACCAGTGGTCCTTATCTGCAGCTGCTCCTCAGTGTCACTTGAGAGCTTTGAAAGAATGCCAAAGCCTGGTCTCATGCCAAATCTGTTCAGAGTCTCTCTTAGAGTGGGACCTGGCAGCAAGTGGCTTTTGGAGAGTTTCCCAGGTGACTCAAACCTGCAGCCAGTCCCTGCTGAGCTCAGGTGATTCTCATTTGAGACACAGGAAGCCAGGCACAAGTGCTGATCAGGAGCAGCAAGCCAGGGTCTGGAGGAATTTCAGGAGAAACTGAGGACCCAAGTGACTTCCTGAATCTAGGCCTGCGGTTGTTCCTAAAGTACACATCACTGGGCTGTGCACTGATCTGTCCGGAAGACTTCAGACTGGGGAACAGGCAAGCTCCTGCAGAGCTTACGGGCTGCAGGGCCAAGGACAACAGAAGAAAGTAGAACCTACCATTCCATAGAGCCCAAGTCTGAGCTAGCCACTTCCTCTTTACTCCTGAGGAAACTGAGGCTGGAGAGAGGGACCAACTTGAGTTCTTGATCATAAAAGACAAGGGACAGAAAAGGACTTTTCCCGCAGCCAGACTGCTGTGATTATGCCGGCTCATATGTGCAGTGGTTATTTAGTCATTCAACAAATACATACAGACCACTAACTCAGAGCCAGGCCCAGGGCTAAGTACTGGGGTGATAGCCGTGAGCAAGACAGATGAGGTCACTACCTTGATGGCCCTTATGTTCTAATGAGATACATCAGATCAATGTGACAATAACCATGAAGCGTGTACTGTGGGCAAAAGGTTAGAAGAAAATCAAGGAAATGATCACAGTGACTGACCGGAATGGACAAATGAAATCTCCCTGGGGAAGGAAATATAAGCACGAGCTGGAGAGATGGGGGGCAGGGAGCCCCAGGGAGGACGGGGGATGGGAGTGAGAATGTTCCAGGGAAGAGAATTAGAGGTCCCCAAGGGAGGGAAGACTGCATTTGATGTACTCAAGGAGCCAGAAGAAGACCAGCACTTGGGGTTGCAGTGAGCAGTGGAGAGTGTGGTTGTTGGCAAAGCCGGTAGTGTGTATGCAATGAGACAAACAGTGCACGGCTTTGCAGGCCAGGTAGGAGTCAGTTTTACCCTCAGCACAGTGAGCAAGATGCACACAGAGGTCTGTGTGGGCCGACCCAGAGGTCCAGCTCAGAGGTGGACTTGGGGCTGTGCTGGTCCTCCCTCCCCTCAGGGTGGCCTCGAGACCACAGCCCTGTACCCGTCGTTGCTGCCTGTCTCAGCCCAGGATCTGCAGGTCAGTGCCAATAGGCCCTGGTGCCCCACCATCCTTTCCGAGCCAGCTTCGCCGGAGCTGAGGTCACCTGGAAAGTCAATTTGTCATCTTTGTGACATGAGGGACAGGCATGTGGAGAGAAAACCACCTGGCCTGGGTCCCCAAACAGCCCTCCGTGGGGCGGGTGACAGGTCCAGGTTCTGATCCCTGCTCTGCCACCTACTTGCTCCATCACCCTGAGCCTCAATTTCCCTGACTCTGTGTGGCTCAGAGCATCTCCTGGGCCGAGGATGAGGAGACCAAAGCTGAGACTTAACACAGCACCCAGCATCTCCTAATATCTTTTTTTTTGGTGGTACTGGGGATCGAACTCAGGACCCTGTGCTTGCTAGGCAGGCGCTTATTCCACTGAGCTATATCCCCAGCCCCTACCCAGCATCTCCTAAGCGCTCATTGAGCCAGATCCCCTCTCTTTCTAGTTTCTGTGGATGCAGGGCTGGAGGAAAATGCCTCAGTTTCCCCATCTATGCAAAATAAGTGTCTTGATGAGCTGAATTCCACTGTCCCTCTGCAAACAGGCTGCTGTGGGTTCCGCCCTCAGCCTCGCCTTCCCCAACCATGTGACCCTGCACAAGCTCTGAGCCCTGGTCTCTTCCTCTGAGAAGTGATGGACACAGACTTAGCCCTGTCTGAGGTCCCATAGGTGAGCTCGCAACACGCAGCTCTGAGCCGTTCTGTGCCCATGGCTATCAGGTCAGACCGTGTTGCCCCGTGTGCCAGCACCCGCCCTGGCTCCTCTGCAACATGGACAGAAACACAGATCTTTCACTCAACATGCACAGGCTGTTGTGTTCAGTAATAGACTGAACAAGCTTCTCCCTCACAGCCGTCGGCCCCAGCTCTTGATTGTTCCCTTGCTAGAGCACGCATCCTCGGCCCTCTTTGGAGAATACTAATGCGGCTCTGTCTAAGCCCCACCCAGCTCTGGTGGCACCAAGTGGCGTCAGCCCTGCAGAGGGCCCACGGGTACCGGTGGACCCCACAGGGCCTTCCCCAGTCCTCATTCTCTCCTTTATGCCTGAGAACATATGCATGCAGACCCTTGGGTCTTCCCACACCCCACTGGCACAGAGCAGTCTAGCACGCCTGTTTCATATTTGAGGCTAGGAGAAGTCCAGCACTTGTAACAAAGGCACACAGCTTTTGGCCAATCCCTGAGTCTCCCAGTGTGGCCTGAGTGTGCCACATCAAACGAGTCTCCTGTCATTTCACATAGACAGTCACGTGTCACTTAACAGGGTCACTCTCTGAGGAATGTCCTTAGACAGTTTTTTCTCTAGTCCAACGTCACACAGCACTCCCGTGAGCTGAGAGGCCTGGGACAGCATTCAGCCGTGTCCCGCATCCATGCGGCCCGTGGTTTACTGAAGTGACGCATGCTTACCCAGCGTTTCCTGCCTACCAGTCTCTGATCTAAGCATCAACACAGATGACAAACAAGTGACCTCCAAAATATGAGAGGGTCGCTGCTGTGTAGGGAACGACTGCCAGGGTTTGGGAGAGTAATCATTCTCCCTAGAAAGGTGGCCAGGCCCCTCCAAGAAGGGCCCATGCACACTGACACCCAGCAGGGAGACAAAGCAACTGAGAGGAGACCTGGAGGAAGAGGATTCAGGGCGAGGGGAAGTGAGTGCCAAGGGCCAGCTGGCCGGCCACTGTGCTAGGCAGGGGAATGAAGCCTGGAGGGCCGGATTCCGATGCCAGGGTAGGAGTCTGACCTCATGCTTGGTGCGACTGACTGGTGGGCAAGGAGGCAGAGTCAGCCTCTTAGCCCTCTAGGGGACCCCTCTGACCACCTGGGCCCACTGGGGTGCCAGTTTCTAAGGTGGAGCCAGAAAGCTGCTCCCGAAACATCAGACTGGTCCCTGCTGCTGCTCAGGAGGCTCCCGGGACAGACAGGCCGGCTATGGTGGAACACGGTGTGGGGCAGAAGAGGTGGGACAGCGGCAGAGGCCAGGCCATCCAGCACGTGCCATCCCGTGACCCCTCTATCTGCATGGCGCGCATGGCAAGCTCGCAGGTGGGGGCTCCTTCCCTGGTCTGTGCAGCCGCAAGGGGAGCAGGGGTCCCAGGAGCTGACTGCTGAGCCTGCTGGCCACGTCCCTGTCTTGCCTGCTCCTCGCCTCTGCCCTCACCGCTCCGCGCCTTCTCTCTCTCCTGCCTCCCTTCCCCGCTTTTCTCAATTCCTCCCCGCCCCTTTCTTCCTTTCTTTTTCCTCCTCGTTCTCTCCTTCTGCCCCCTTCTCCCCTCCCTCCTGCTTCCTCTCTCTCTCCCTCTCTCTCTTTCCCTCTCTCCCTCTCCCTGTCTCCTTCCCCTTTCAGGCACCAAACCATTGAGGGCCGGGGCCAGAGCACCTTAGTGATTTCAAGGTAGAGTTAGTTTGTTACAACCTCTCAGACTTAATCCCAGCTCCACGCCTTCCTACCTGGCTGACCTTATGCAAATGACATAACCTCTCTAAGCCTCGGTTTGTTCATCTGCAAAATAGTATATTACTGCATGGGATTTTTCACAGCCTTTTAAAAATGCTGTTCAATGTTTAAAATGTACAACTTGATATATTTCAAGACATATACATATATATATATATATATATCCATGAAATCATCTCTGCAATCAAGATAATGAACACATTCATCACCCCAGAGGGTTTCCATGGCTTTTCTGTTAGCTTTCCTCTCAGCACTCTCCGCCAGGCTTGCTTTCTGCCTCTACACATTCGTTTACATTTTCCAGAAGCCTGTGGAATTTGGATCATGCAGAATGAGCTCCATCTCGGGCCTGTTCTGTTCCACTCAATGCCTTGAGACTGGTGTATGCTGGCTGGAGTGTCGCTGCTCCATCTGCTCTTGCTGGTGGGCACCATCCCACTGTGTGGCTAACACAGTGTGCACAGTCATCCGTGGTGGACAGGGGGTTGTTTCCACTCTTTGGCTGGCAGAAAACACAGCGCTGCTGTGGACATTCCTATATAAGCCTTGGGGTGGGTGAGTGCTTCCATTTCTCTGAGATAAACACCAAGGTGTGAGATTTCTGGTAGATGTGTACTTAGCTTTCAAGAAACTCAGTTTATTTTTTAAAATAGCTGAACTGTTTTCCATTCCCCTGGATGGGTCTGAGAAACCCCATTCACCCTCACCATTGCCGACACTTATTATTACCTGCCTGCCTGACTTCAGCCACTTGGTCAGGGGTGTCGGGCATCCGCTTGTGAGATTAATCTGCGTTTTCCTAACGATGAATGACGTCGAACAGTTTCATGAGTTCCTTTGCTCTATCCATGGTTCTCCTCCACGCAGTCTCTTTAATATGTCTCGTCTACTTTGGGAAGTTGCTTATTTTGTTATAGGTTTTGAGAATAGTCTCTGTATTCTTGACACAAGTCTTTTATCAGATTTGAGATCCGCAAATGCTTTATCCCATCCTGCAGCTGGTCTTTTCATTTTCTTAACAGTCTGTTTCAGAGAGCAGAAGTTCTCGTTTTAATGAGGTTCAATTTATCCACTTTTTCCTTTTATGGGTGTTTTTCTCCTCGTGGAGTGTGAGGATAATTCGGTGCCTGGCATGTCAGTGAGGGCTTGACAAACGGCAGATGCCACTGTTTTTACTATGGGAGGAAAAGCGCGCACACCATATGCGAGGTGGGGAGACAGCGCCTCTGCTCCTCTCCGTGTGGCTGCGCTGAGGTCCTCTCCCGCTCTGGGCCTCAGTTTCTTCGTGTGTGCAAGGGGAGCTGCGTAGGTAAGTGATGATCCGAGCCCTTCACCTTGGGTGGGCGAGAGTGTTCCTAGAGTGGAGGGAGGGGCGGGGACTGGACCAGAAGTCAGCCCCACCTCCCTTCCAACCAGGCACTGTGCAGGGCAGCGCCTATGGACCCCTGGAAAGGCGGAAGTGGATAGTAGCAGGACTTCTCACCCCAAGACCTCACTGCTTCCCTGAACCGTGTCATGCCGGGGTTTCACAGGGGAGGATAGGGAAGCCCGGAGACACATGATCAAGAGTCAACAGAGCCAGTATTCCAACCCAGGTCTGTGTGACGGCCAAGTGCTCCACACTGCACCCAGGCTGACCCCAAGAGAAGGGAAATAATGGGGCAGGCAGGGAGAGGGGAGCTTACGCCAAAGAAATGTTCCCTCTGAGAGTCACAGTGCATTCCCTCCCCAGCAGCTGTGAGGAAAAAATAGAGTGGGTTGAAATTAGCAGATCTGGGTTTGGGCTGGGGTTTTTTTTCCTTTTTAATTTATAGCTCAGTTGGTTGATGTGCTCGTTGGGAAGCTGGTGTTCATTGGCGCGGCAGCAAGGTCGGTGACTGCCCAGCACAGCTTCCTCCTTCGCGGGAGTTGCTGGGATCCTCTTCCCTCTGGCATCTCAGCACAGCTGGTCCTTACACCGGTATCTGCAGGACTCAAGAGTCAGGGACGCCAAACGTTGGCTTGACAGCCACAGTTAGCCCCTGATAGTCATTTCTTCAAACCTTTTGAAAATCGTCTGCTATTTTCTAAGCACCACAGAAATGATGTTACATAAGATTCAGCCCCTATAAGGGCTGGGAATGTGGTTCAGTGGGCGCAGCTCTTGCTTGGCAAGCTGGACATTGTGAGTTCAGTTCCCAGTACCAAAAAAAAAAAAAAAAAAAAAAGGGAATCGTTTCCCAAAGAGTCAGCTCTTGTCCCCAAGGTGGACAGGAGATAGTCCCACATACACGTGATTACAGGACAGTGTACCGGAAACGCTAGTAGCGGTAGCAGGACAAAGGGCAGACTGAGCCTGGGGTGCAGCATTCAGCAAGGCTTCCTAGAGGGGGTAATATTTAGGATGGGGGTTTTGAAGGCTGAGGAGGAGTTCAACAGGGCAAAGATAACCCCAGGCCTGATCCTAAAGGGTGTTCAGTGAGTGTTAAGATCCTCCTTCTGTTTCCTAGGGTTGTCTTGGATGTTGTTCTCATGAGTCTCCCGGGTGCTGTGCTTGCTGAGGCATGAATGGTTCCTTTGCCTTCTCTGCCAGCCCCTATAGCAGCAAACCCAGGACCTGGACACAGAGCTGACTTGCTTCACCTTGGCACTGTTGACATCGGAGGCTGGAGGGTGGAGGAGGCCACATCCTGTGGCCGGTGGGAATCTAAAAGCCTTTCTAGTCCCCACTCACTAGATATGGTGCTGCTTCCTCTCCATGGGCCATGACAGATAGAACTATCCCCGGACACTGGCAAATGTGCCTGCCGGGCACTCGCCCTGGCTGAGAAATCCTGGCACAGAATATCCATGTATTCATTCCATTACAACAGGCACTGACCTAATACTTACCATGGACTAGACATGCAGCTGGGCACTAGGGACTCAGGGATGTTCAAGACACAGCCCCAGCCAGTGCCTCCGGGGAGTTGCTGAACCAGACATGAAAGACCTGGGCAGTAAGTTAGGATGGGGAGGCACTGAGGCCGTGGGAGCTCAGGAGCTGAGAGACAAGTATAATCCCAGAAGGCTGCCTAAGAGGGAGGCAAGCAGAAATCAGCCAGCAGACAGGGAGGAACGCTTTCTAAGACAAAGAAGGAAGACTTTCTAAGCCAAGACAACAGCTGAGGCCCTGGGCTGGCCTGGCCCTTGAGGAGGAACAGCAGCTGTCCACACCAGAACCTGGCTCTCCAGGGCTGGGGTATTGGGGCACCAAGGTAGGATCTAGGGCCTGGGAATCACTGGAAGGAACTGTGCTCTCTCCAGAGAGCCCTTTAGAACCATCAGAAAACTCAAAGCAGAGAGCATAGAACTTGATCAGATTAAAAGGGACATTCTGGCTGTGGAGTGGCTAAGGAGACTCATAAAGCTGCCAAAATTATTGGTCTGACAGCCTGGGAAGAGGTCCTGGGACATCAGTGGCCCCTTCAGGCATCCGTGCAACCTCTGCCCTGCCCTCCAAGGTGGGTCTTGCTCCATCTTGGACAGCTCAGTCCACTTCTCATCCCCAATCCACCCAGAGCATCCCTAGCCATCATGGCCAGGTAGGTTGATATGGGAAGGTGTCTGATCTGTCCATGCCATGAAACCAGCCCTGTGCCAGGCGTGGTGACACATGCCTATAATCCCAGGACCCTGGGAAGCTGAGGCAGTAGGATTGCAAGTTCAAGCCTAGCCTGGGTAACTTACACCCTCCCTCAAAATAGGGATAAAGCTCAGTGCAAAGAGCCTGAGTTCCATCCCTAGTACTGGGGGAAGAAACCCTGGGTGACTTGAACTCCTTGATGACTCGGGGAGTTCAAAGGCAGACTGGGGTGGGTGAAGTGCATCTTGGGAGAGTTGGGGCTGCCGGGCTGCTAGGCCTCCCAGAGGGGAAAGGAAAGGAGCCGAACCTGTTATGGCTTGAGAATTTGAGGACCTCCCAGTGCCAAATGCCTTGTGGCTCTCAGCCAGGGTCCTCCATGCCCACACTCTGCAAAGCAGATCACACTGTATTTCACATTCCATGAAAGCATGTGTTTGGCAGATCTGTCTGGGAAGGGACACGTATCCAGTACAGGGTGTGGGAATGGGAGATGGCTGAATTTTGTGAGCCCATGAGCTTCATTAATTCCAATCATGACATTTATTTTCAAGGGACTCCCTCAAAAAAGGTGGTATACAAGAGACCACCATTGCTGAACTTCGCATCCCCTGACCCTCGTTGTCCTTGAAAGGAGTGATGGGCTGGCTTCGGTGGTACACGCCTGTAATCCCAGCACTCTGGGAGGCTGAGGCAGTGAGATTGCAAGTTCAAGACCAGCCTGGGCAACTTAGTGAGCTCCTGTCTCAAAATTTAAAAACTTACAAAAGGGAAGGGAAGGGAAAGGAAGGGAGAGAGGGAAGAAGGAATGAAGGAGGGAAGGGAGGGAGGGAAGAAAGGAGGGAAAGAAAAAAGAAAGGGGTGGCTGAGGAGATGTTACAGGTTTTGAAAACCCTACAGGGAATTCTCTACTTAGCAAAACTGAAGCCAAATCTGCCAACTCAAAGGTCAAGGTTTCTTAGCTTAAAATCCATCTGTGCCTCTGGCAGTTTGAGCTCCTAACACACCCTCCAGGACTCAGCTTGATGTGGCCACTGCCTGCAGGTTGCCCGCCCTCTGCC
This sequence comes from Dinomys branickii, assembly GCA_004027595.1. Lineage (NCBI taxonomy): Eukaryota > Metazoa > Chordata > Mammalia > Rodentia > Dinomyidae > Dinomys > Dinomys branickii. Next base: position 33,628 of record PVLD010010982.1, on the reverse strand, counting down.
TCCCATAGATGCAGAAGTCTGCACAGGCAGCACCCGTCTCCCAGCCCCCTGCACTCCCAGAATCTTCCCTCCACTGACTTTGCCTCCATCCTCCCAGAAACTACCACAGACCTTCAGGAGAGGCTGCCTGACGAGGGCCCCCTGGTAGCAGGACCTGGGTTCAGGTCTAGCTTCAGCCCCTTAACTAGAGGCCTGGCTTCACCTCCTTGGGCCTCGGCTCCCCCATGTGTCAAACAAGGATAAGCGAGTATCTCCTTCCAGCCAGAACCAGGTGGAATTACCAGGGTAAGGGGGTCTTCATACTGACTGGTTTCTGAGTGAGCTTCCATCAACAGTAGCCATGTCTTTTTCCGCCCTCCTTGCTCTTTTTCATGGCACTGGCCATTGAACCCAAGGCCTTTGTACTGAGCTACACCCCAGCTCTTTTCATTTTTATTTTAAGACAGAGTCTTGGGAGGTTGCCCAGACTGGCCCTGAACTTGTGATCCTCCTGCCTCAGCCACTCGGTAGCTGAGATTACAGGCCTGTGCCACTTTACACTGGCTTCATTTCTTTCTCCACAGTCTGTTTCCCCTGATCTTCTCCATGGGGTGCAGGGAGGTCTTTGGGTCCCCTCTCCTCAGAATCTGTGGCAATACTGAAGGCCCAGGAGACTTCCAGTAAATATTTGCATGGAGTCCAATGTCAGAGCTGCAGCTGGAGCCATTCTGGGTTTGGGTAAACCTGGGTGCGTTATTTCACCTCTCTGGGCCTCAGCTTGCTCATCTGTACCATGGGCATCATAAGGGTCCTTCTCTGGTGGGGTTAGAGAGGGTTGAAATGAGCTCATGCATGTAAAGTGCTTGGCACACAGCAGACAATGTGTTACCTCTGTTACTTAATTGTGAAAACCCGAGAACTGGGTGACTTCTTCCTTTGCCAGTGCAGCTTGGAAGGTGAAATAGTGCACAAGGCTTGGGGAGGAGAGAAGCGGGGCTGGCAGTGATGACTCGGGGTGAGTGCTGAGGTGCCCTGTCACCTGCGCCCCCATCCCAAGCCCCCAGCCTGTCACCGTGGAGAATAGTGATTTGAGATTTTATTTTTCTAATCAGCGGAGTGCGGGCATGCTATTTCACACGCCGACTGTTTAAGTGTATACCTAGTTACAGCTGACTGCCTCGGATGATTGGTTGAGGGGGTGAGTTCCCGTTTGTCCCCAATCAATCTGGAAGCTGAAAAGCAGACAGAATATTCATTTTCCACCATCAGGCCTGCAGCCCGGGATTGCTTGTGATGGAGGGGCTGCGGGGCCCAAGTTTCCCAGGGAAAGGTGAGACAGATGCCTTCCTGGCACCCAGGGCAGGGGGTGGACAGAGGGGAGGGCTGGTGGCATGTGTCCCATTACCAGATGGGGAGAAGACTGTTGGTCAGAGAAGCAGCTGGAGCTCAGGGCAGAGGAGCAGCTCTGGACCCATGCATTGACCTCAAGGTCACATCCTAGACAGGAATGCAGGCTGGCATTTCCTGAGCACCAGTGTGAGAAACACTTGGGAAGGGATGCCCCAAAGTCAGCAAGAGCTAAAAGTGTGCACTCTTCCCATGGCAAGCAAAGAGATGGCTCTACGATGTGGTGGCAATCATTCAATCCCTCCTCCGCCTACCTCAAAGCTGTTGATTAGCACCCAGCATGAGCCAGGCATGGTTCTGATCCTTTGCCAGTGCCAAACAGGACTAACACGCAGCTCTGGCTTCCCAGGAGGCAGCTGCCTGAGAGGCAGAGGAGCAGGCGCACAAACAACCACATTAGCAGCAGTGGCAATAATAGCCAGACCAAGAACGCCGGCTGCTGACCGGGCACTGACCGTGGCCGGGCTTCCTCACTATTGCTTGATGCGACAGGTCCTATTTTTACCCTGGTTTGCAGATGGCCACCCTGAGGCACAGAAAGATTGAGTCATTTGATTGAGGCTCACACAGTTAGGGAGGACCCAAGCGGTTCTATCTGAACCAAACCCCTGCCGGTGGTTCCCTTGTGGTTCTGTCTCTCAGAATAACTGGGACAGCCAGTGTCCATGGCTAGGTTGGAACCACGGAAAGTGTAGTAGGGCTTCATGCCACCAGCTGGAGCATGAGATGGACAGGTCCTTGGCCATGACTTTGACCCCCTCACCCTCAGCACACACCCTAGGGTTTGCACATAGTAGGTGATCAACACACACTTGCTGGTTGACCAAGTTCTTTTCAAGCCTTCTAAGCACCACTGGGTGAGTTTCTCTCCCTCTCTCTGCTTCTCTCCTTTTTATTTTTTGAGACAGGATCTCACTTTGTAGTGCACTTTGTAGTGCCACATTGTAGTGGCCTTGACTTCACTATATATTCCAGGGTGACCTCCAGCTCTTGGTGATCCTCCTGCTTCAGCCTCCCAAGTGCTGGAATTACAGGCATGCACTACCATATCCAGCTTATCCCTTTCTCTTCCCTTTCACTTACAAAGTACCATTTTATGCACTCAGTCCATAAGAGGGATAATAAGAACTCAACTTTGTACATGAGGAAACTGAGGCCAGTGAGCAGTGGAATCCAGACCTACACCCAGGTGCCTAGGGCTCTGAAGCCCATATTCTTCCTCTCCACCTTGGATTCTCCCCAAGCGCTGGTTCAGTCCGGGATTCCAGGCCCCAGACTCTGCCCCTAAGCCTTACCTCACACCCAGAGAGCAGTGGAGTCCACCAGGGGTGCCTCTGCAACATGGGATAGCTGGGGGTTTCTGACTCCCAGAACCCCTGTCCACTTTCCACAGGGCTGCTGAGCCCTGATGCAGCTGCGTGCATACCCAGATAGAGAAGTTGCTCACTGTTCTTTGCTCCCGCTTCTGACAGCCCCACCCTTGCCTACAGTTCATCTTTGGCTTAGTTTCGGGGGCAGGGTGGCCCCAGGGACTGGGGCTACTTGAGCTGCAAATAGCTTTTAAATTGTGATTTGTTTTTCTCTCTCTTTTGCTTTTCACTGGTGCCTCCTGGGTGCTCTTCTCCCAAGGCAGGATCTCTTGTCTCTTCCCTCTCATTGCATCTCACCTAGAGCTGGGCACATAGTAGATGCACAAGAAATACAGCTGCTGACTCCTAGGCCTTTACTCATGCTGTGCTCTCTGACTGGAACCCTCTTTCCTCCCTTGTGTTTGACTCCCATTTGCAAACGCTCAAACCAAATGACCCCCAACCCCTTGCTCCTTGATGGCGGGGAAATCCCATTCATCAGGTGCCTCCTCCATTCAAGAGCCAGGTGGACACAGCTGAGGTGACACAGACTCAACCCTGCTTCCTGCTGGTTGTGAGAGTGTGGACAAGTCACTTCCATCCCTCCGAGTCTCTATCAAGGAAGAATGACAACAGCACATGCCTGCCTTGGTTGTAGGGAGGATGCGAAGGTAATTAAGCAAAAGCATCTGCTCGTGTTGATGCCTGGAAGATAGAACATAGTGAATTCAATATGAAGGTGCTCTGCTTGAGGTTGTTGGAATAAGAACATATGCTACCACTTACTGAGCTACTACTGCACTGTGGGCATCAGGCTAAGCGTTCTGTGTGCGTCATTCACGCAGCATTCATTGACCGCTTGCTGTATGCCAGGCACTGTTCCTGGCACTTCGACTTAGTCAAAGAAGAACCCAAGTTTCATATCATCCTCTAGGAGCTCATATTCTTATTAGGAGAGACAGGTGGTGGAAAAAAAAAAAACTGTAAGTCCCATGGAGTTGGAAGGTGTCAGGTGCTGCAGAGAAAACACAGTGTGTTAAGGGAGGAGACAGACAGTTGAGTGGCCAGGGAAGGCACAGGAAGAAGATGGCTACATCGGCCTCCATGTCCCCAGAACCAAGGACTCTGCCAAAAGCAGAGAGAGGAGCAGATGTCCTGTGGCAGAAGTCCCTCCATCTGGGTGAGGTGGTGAGCTGAGTGGACACATTCAAGAGATGGTGACACTGAGGCTCAGGGAGGTTAAAGTCACACAGAGGGTCACAGAGCTAATAAGGGACAGCCCTGGCTGGTTGGAAGTCCAAGCAAACTCTAAGACCTTTTGATGACCGGACATTGGTCCCCGGTGACAGACAGCAGCAGAGGCACTTCAGATGTAGCACTGCCTCGTGTCCTCCTAGGGACCCAGCGTGGATGGCAAGGCAAGCGTCACCTTCTCCTCTTGGTTTGGCTCCTCCACGTTGAGAAGCGAGTCTCAGAACATCTGCTAAACCAGGCCCTGGCCTGTTAAACCGCCGTCGAAAATGCATTGTTGCCTCCTTCAATACACAGCAATTACACAGCGTGTTTTGCTCATTAGCAGGAAATTGACACGGAGGCAATCCTGCTTTTGAAATTACCACTAATCTCACTGCACCTGCTTGGGAAGAAGGCAGGAGGAAAGAAAATATAGTTGGTAATAACCATTTCACCACATTTTAAAAACAAACACTTCTAGAACTTCTTTAAAAATAGCTTCTGGGCTCCCAGGCTCTCGTCTTATTGGAAGAGGAGTCCTTTGCTCACGCTTTGAGCCACTGTTCCTCTCCGTCAGTGTCATACGTCTGAATGTCGCATGTGCTGAGGCTCAGAGGGGAGCAGAGGACAAGGCCAGCTTCCCCAAGCTACTAGAAGAGAGATGCTGGGATTGAAGCTGCCTTGAGGGGCTTGGTGGCTGCTGCTGAGGACTGTCACACCTAAGAGGCTTGGGCACAAGAGACTGCCAGGGTGGGGGGGCAGATGCCTGCACAGGTGTCCCTAGGCCCAGAGAGAGAAGTCACTTAGCCAAAACACTTGGTTCTCCCTGAAGCTGTCATTCAGCTTCATCTGCCCATGTTTGTTGCTAGGGCCCCAGTGTCCGGCTCCTGGCTTCTGTCTCAGGACACAGGACCACTTGCTATGACTACAGGCAATAGGTGCTCAACAAACACACCCTAAGGAGCCTGCTGGGCTGCTTCCTGAGAATTGCTTCCTTTGCTGACACTCTTCAGGCCCTGGGCTCTGTCTCCTTCCTTAAGAAGCAAACTGCCCCGGGGCCAAGCCCCTTTCTGGCTGGGTGAACTTGGGCAAACTTCTGCACCTCTCTGCAGCTTGGTTTTCTAGTTTGAAAAATCAGAGTACATAACATAAGTACATTTTAGGTTTGTCCACTTGGCTCCTTGGTGAGAGGCTGAATGTCCACTTGGTTCCTTGGTGAGGGGCTGAAAGCACTTGAGAAAGTGATTCCAGAACAGTGACCATTATTCTAGAGGAGAGAAGGCAGTGGTGGGTGGAGCTTTACATGAGTGGAAAGTTCTACAGGTTCCAGCCCTAGAACTTAACACAGTGATAGTTACATTGTCACTTTTGGTAAAGACTTGCAAAATGAGTCATTTCCCTCATCTAGAAAGATACTGAGGGAACATCCACCCTCACCAAGTGCTGGATTCAGCAGGGATTAAACTCATAGCCCCTGTCCTCCCAGAGTCAATATTCCAGGGTGCCACACAGGAAGTGGCTTAAAACTTCCAGAAGAAATCTGAAATCAAGATGTCGTTCTGTGTTCTAGCTTCCAGCAGTTGCCAGAACTCCTTGGCATTCCGGCTTGGTGCTGCAGCTCTCCAGTCTCTGCCAGTCTCACGTGGCCTTCCCTCTGGCTCTGGGACCAAGCTTCCCCTTTAAAAAAAAAAAGGACCCTCATCACTGGGTGAGGGCCCAGTTCTCAGCTTGATCACATCTATCTGCAAAGATACAATTTCCCAAAGGGTCACATTCCTAGGTACAGGGCTTAAAATCTGAGTGTATCTTTTTTGGAGGTAGGAGACAATTTGACATACCACAAAGAGATACAAGTAAACAAGCATATATTGGATATGTGGGAAGGCAGCATTGCCACAAGGAAAGTTAAGCAGGGTTTAGAGAGATTTCAAGTGATGGATGAGCAGAGACATCTTCTATTTAGAGATGACACTGAGCAGGGAGACCTGAATGAATGACAGCACAAGCCCCACAGTGAAACAGAGAGAGACTATCCAAGTTGAAAAAAAAGAGCAGGTGCAAAGGTCCTGAGGCCGGGCCATGGTTTGGATGTAAGTGAAGGGAGGGAAAAGATGGAGCAGGGGAATCCTCTTAATCAGGCTTTGGCCTCTGTCTCAGTCACCTTCTCATCACTGAAACTCAATGCCCAACAGCCACAATTTAGAGAAGGAGAGGTTTATCTTGGCTCACCGTTGCAGAAATTTTAGTTCATGATCAGCAGGCTCAAGTGCAGAGCTAGCATGGTGAAAGCAACCAGGCAGAGAAAACTGCTCACATCGCAGTAGCCAGGAAGCAGAGAAAAGGGAGGAGCCCAAAGGGGAGATGCTGGACTCCTTTCCAGGTTGCACCCCAGTGCCCTGCCTCTGCTGACTAGCCTCCAGCCCAACAGAGCATCCAGCCATACACGGACAGCATATTAACCTTGTGAATATAGTGCCTCATACTCTAAGCACCCGTCACACCCCTGCCCGGAATCCATGCATCTTTGGGGATGCTCTAGACCCCAGTTCTAAGGACCTCTGAAGTGCAGCCATCACCCTGCAGGACAGTGAGGAGAAGCCGCTGGAGAGCTTGGGCAGAGGGGCCTTGCAGTGGCTTAGGAGATCACGCTCACAGATGCAGGGACAATAGGCTGTCGGGGCTGCAGGTGGGAGCAGGGCCATTAACAGATGAGAAAGTTCACCCCTGAAGCTCAGATGTCTTGATCTGGCGATTTGATTTAACCCATTCTACCACCAGAGAAGAAGCATCGGCCAGGTGGCAGATCTCACAAGTTGTAGGTGTGTCAATGCTGTGAGCCTTGCCAAATGTTGAGTCTGCTTAAAAAGCCCCAGAGTGATGGAAAATTACAGCAACTTTTGATGAGAATAAATTTAAATCTTATCTGCTGCCTGAGCACCTTGTGGTAGCAAGTCCTAGCCACTGGGATACAAATTTGAGGAATGCAGGCTGCCGCACTCAGAGGACTTGGGAGGACAGAGACGGGTCCTCTGCACACACAAGGCCATGGTGAGCTGTAGGACAGACAGGCATCGGTCCCCCGAGCATCTGGGAAGCCTTCCTGGAGGAGGTGGCATCTGAGCTGGCTCCTGAGGATGATTAGGACGTGGCAAGAGGAACTGAGGTGTGCGGCTGCCTGGACTTGGAGGAGGATCCAGAATGATCCAGTTGCCAAACTCCAATTTGTCCCAAGGACAAATGAAACCAAGGGAATGTGAAGAGTTCCTACTGTGGGCAAGGAAGGAGCTGAACTGTGCACACGGGTGAGACGTCCTGATCCCTGTGGTGGGAGCTGACTGGTGGGACCCCAGCCTGATGTGCAGCCATGTTCAGAAGTGAGAAGGCCTTGAGCGCCAGGACGGAGCGTGTGTTTGCTCCTCCAGGACATGGGGAGCCATGGAGAGTGCTGAAGGGGAACGATGTGCTCGGAGCTGGAGAGGGATCATCATCAGGGCAGTCTGGATGAAGGAAGGAGATTTGCATCCAGGGCAGAACCCACAGGCCCCTGCCTGTGTCGAGCTCCCTGGTCCTCCTGCCCCTGTGTGAGGGGAGGGAGAGGATGGATTGTCAGGGGAGGGAGAACTGTCTGTGGGTCTGGGAAGGGATGAAGGGTTTCCATGGCAACCTTTGCTTGCCTGTAGCCAAGGTAGCTATGCAAATTCCCCTGCAACATGTCTGCAGACCTTGAAACCTACATCCCAGGCAGCTGAGAGCCTGGTTTTAGAATAGGATGTGGTAGCAGCAAAGGGGAGAGGAAGGGGAGGGACTGAGAACAAAGCAGTGTCTTCTGGAAAGCTGCTGCCGGCAACCTTGAACCTCTCCATGTCCTTTCTCCAGACTTCTCCTGTCTCCTCCCAGGCCTACCCTTCCCCCATTGGCAGGCATCCTGCACCATCTGGAAAATGGGCTTCCCCGGTGGTACCTCTGTCAGACCTGTTGTGACAACCTGCAGTATCGCTGGCCGAATGCCCCACACAATGGCTGGCCCGGCATGGTGGTTATTGTTCTCTTTTGTGCTGTGACTAAATCATGACCTTGAGACATTCACCTTCCTTCTCTTCCATCCTTGTCCTCCACTTCTCCATCCTTCTGTGCCCTGTGGAGACGCTGGCCCCGTTCTTAAGCCCCACAGGCTCCGCACCCTGATTGTTACTGTTGTTCTTGTTGCTATCACTGTTGGTGCTACTGCTGTTGCTATAATCCCTGCGACAGGGAGGACAAGCCCTGTAAATATTCCACTCTAGGTGAGATGATGAAGCTGCCCGAGCGAAGTGGACAACTCAGTGAGACTTTCCTTCCCCTTTTAAAGATATAGGAAAAAGAGTTAATGGAAATTAAGCACTGTATTATCCATATGTCAAGACAGGATTGCTTCTGGGTAGTGATACTTGCAAGGCCAATTAATCCTTCCAAATATACTTGTCTCAGTCTTACTAATTGACCCGAATCTCTTGAGTTCTCATTCCGGATCTGGGCAGGATGCCCATTTCTATATGGCCCTAAATATAAAGAACAGTCCCTAACTCACACCCCTGTTAGACATACTTCTTCCTTCCTTTAGGAAAACGTGCACATCCAAACCAGGTTTTCCTCACATGTCGCCTAGGTGACCTCCCCAGGTCACCCAGCCCTGACCCTAGCCAGGCGAACCTTGGGGTCTGTAGAGAACACTCACAGGCAGGAGAGGTCAGAGAGGGGCGGGAAGGAAGGTGAGGGAGGGGTAAGCGTGTTTGTCTCCTGAGCCCTACGCACCCCAGCCACTCATCTGGAGAGTTGCTGGTTACACTGCTTTTATTACTACCATTATTATAAGCCTATACTCTTAAGGTAGAAACATACCTCCCAGACTTCTCTCAGTAGAAACCCTATTTTTTCCTGCTCTAGCTCCAGATTATCTCTCTTTTATTCAACAATGCCCAAAAGAAAATGTAATATTTCTAAGGTACAGGGATACCAGACACAGTTTCTAACCTGCTAGCATTCTTCCTTTCAGAAACATCAATTAATCCCGCATCTTTTCTTCTGGGCTGTTGTCATTTACTGAATTAAATTAAATAGTATTTGCTGAGGACTTAGAATCATGCCTGGTTTTGTTTACTGCCTAAAACTGACTCTATCATGAGAAGGGACTCAGAGCATTGTTGTGGCTCCTCCTAATTAGGATTATTCATAACCCCCTTATTAGTAGAGTACTTTGGAATTTCCAAATCATTTTCCAATACATTTTCTCAGGACATTGTCTGGTCCTCAATTTCCCCATCAGCCAAATGGGGGTGATGATGGGAAACCCGTGAGATCCTGGGAGGTCACTGTTTTGGGACTGTCAGCAACTGCGCTGTGCAAACTCCAGAGGGCTTTGCAAAAACCAAGTGTGTGTCGTGTCATTTCTGCCTGAAGTTGAGAGACAGAGACTGCTCTGTCCCATCTGTAGCAAAACCCCAGCCCCTCATCCCATTTTGAGATGACTCCCATTGTGTCCTATGCCCACACCATTTCCAAGTAAAGGAAGAGCCTCTTAAGGTGGCAGTTAAGCCTCTTAATCCATATCCACACACCCTCGATCCAGCCAGCTCCAAACACCCCCACCCGCAAGCACATGGGACTTCAGGGAGTATCTAGGTACAAGCCATGACAATTGCCATCTGCAAAATAGGAACAGTGACATTCTTACCTCACAACAACTGATGAGGATAACTAAGGAAACATAATACCTTGTGCAGAAATACTTAGTAAGTGAGAAGCACTGTTGGTATTTTTAATTCTATCTTTTGCACAACTGAGAAAGAGGTACAGAAAGGTAAAATGACCAGTCCCAGGTTGCACAGCCATGAAGCCCCTCACCCAGGACTTGAAGGTAGGATTCAGATTTTTACCTCAGACATCTCAGATTCTGTCCCAGGACAGAAGCCATTTGCCTCCTGCCTCCAGCAAGGACGCAGGAGACTTGGGTTGGGGCTGGCCTTCTATCTCTGCCAGATTAGGGGGGTATTGATAAAACACTGGCCCATTTTACATGATGTCAGTGGTTAAGTACAAAGGGAACGTGATGCTGCCAGGAGCTCCATGGACTGTTTTCTAATGCAAGCTGGGTGCAAGGAGCTGCTGGGCAGGGCGGCCTCTGCAAGGGATGAGAAACCTGCCAGCGCCACTTGCCTTTCTTAAGCAGCACTGCATCCCTCACCCCCACCTGAGGCTGCTCTAGGCCCTGGAGAGAGGAGTCAGTGCTACGTTCAGAGCCCTTCTCCTTAGCTCAGGGCTGCTGGGTATATCCTTCCTAAGGAGCCCAGTGTCTGCCTAGAGTCAGTGCCCTGTGGAGAGGGGCAGACATTTCTGACACTGCTCCGTAGTGCTGTTACAGTTGAAAATCTCACCCCAGGCCCAGGCAGGTTCACACCCCCCAAGCTGGGTAGGGGAGAGGGGTTTATAAACAGAAGAGACAAAGATTAGGCCTGTGGTCCTGCAGCAGTAAGTGGGGATCTGCAGTCCACTTCCCTCCATCCCCTCGCCATGCCCGATGCCTTTAGATGACACACCCACCCCACACCCATCCCAACCACCGAGCCCGCACAGGTCAAGGCTAATCTGCCCGAGCAGCTGTACCTGGGAATGTACCTATTTGCTATGGTTTGTGGAATGTCTCCCAAGGTCCCCAGGTGACACTATTGGGAGGTGGTGGGACTCTTAAGAGGTGGGACCTAGTGGGAGGTCTTCAGGTGATGGGGGCATGCCTCCAAAGGGGACTGTGGGACCCAGTCTCTTCCTCTCTCTCCCTCTCTTTGGCTTCCTGGCTGAGTAGGTGTGTAGTTTTGCTCCATCTGGGCTCTCCACTGTTGCCACCCAGCACACCTCCCAGAGGCCCAAAGCAATGGGTCCACCTGGTCTCCGACTGGGCCCCCAAGACTCTGAACCTAAATAAAACCTGTGTCTTAATTGTCTCAGAGAGTTATAGTGATAAAGAGCTGACTGACACAATCTCTGACCCCCCAAATATCTGAACGCGTAAAGACAACTTTCTTGAAAAAAGACAAACAACGCTAGCAGACAGTCTCTGAGTCCTGCCTCTGGGTGAGCACTGTGCTAACAGCCTAGGAAACAGTGTCTCATTTCATCCTAACACCCACTTGGAGGGGTGGGTGTTATTATTCTCTTCTATTTTCTGGACTCGTAATCTAAGACAACGTGGCTGGCCAAGTCACACAGCACATGCACTGCAAACTGGGCTTTGAACCAGCTCTCCCTGCTGCCGGGACTCTCTTGGCCCTGCAGGCAGCTCATCCTGTCTGCTGGGAGAAGAGCCCAGCATGGCCGTCAGCTCCAGTTCTCTAGTTCTGTGCAAAATGCACCTGCTCACCTTCTTCTTACAGCATCAGCTGCTGCTGTTGCTACTGATACTGCATGTATTTTAAGGACCCCCAGCCTCTCTTCAGGCTATTCCCCTTACTTCTTCATCTATGTGCATTAAAAATGCCAGCAGGAAATATACCAGGACCCTTGGCTTCATTTTCAAATCCAGAGCAAGTGACTTACTGTTTTTACATAATGGGTTCCCAGAAAATATGTATTTGAAATTCCATTTATTTATGTAGTGCAATTATTATTTAGTTCATTATCATTAGTTCATTATTACTTAGTTGAGCTGTATAGCTGAGTTTAGTTTATTGCACGTTCTCAATGGGAGCAGTATTGCTCCCATGGGTGCAGAAGTGGGTTCTTGGGCTCCTGTGTATGTGTAGAGTACAGACCTATAAACCGTACATAAATAGAAATAGAGTATATATGCAACATTAAGTTTTCATGGAAAAATGATCTAAAAGAGCCCCTGGGACAGGTGATAAGGCAAAAAAAGAAAAAAAAGATTTGATAAACATAGGTCGATAATATAATTCATTCAAAGTTATAATTTGTAAAATGTGGACTCTAAGCACAAATAGAATACATAATTAAATAATTTCTCATGGATGAAACCCAAGTGGAAAACTCGTGGGAAATATTCATCCTTCATAGAGGTCAAGTAAATGCACCTGAGGGGCCACATCATGGCTGACTAAATTAGCTTAAATACTTAAACCAATAACATGCAGTGCTGGCAAGGTTATTATAACATTGGTAAGCCTAGTTGTTTTGTAATTTGAAAGAACCCTTAGGAAAGCAACATGCAATTCTGTTCAGTAGAGCTGCAAACTTCTTCATACTCTTTGACCAAAGGATTTCATCCTAGGGAATTTTTCCTTAGAAGTGCATTTAATGATAGCCAAAGTTGTGTGCAGAAAGATGCGCACTCATTTTACCTGGCACTGAAACAAAGGAGAGGGAGAAATCAGGAAGAAAAGGGAAGGAGAAGGAGGAGGGAGGGGTGCCAGGAACGCTGACACGTGGGAAGCAGCCGACAGAGGGCCGAGCACATGGTGTGTGCTCCGGGATGGTAGCATCCAGTTAGGGCTCCCTTCCAACCAGCATCTGTCCTGTCTGGGTGGTGAGAGGGGCTTCGGGAAGAGGCTGTCAGGAGCTTTAATGAGAAAGGCGTAGAACACATCCAGGAAGCTAAGAGAGTAGACAGCTCCCGGGACGGAAGGACATCCTCTCTGCCTCCACGTCCATGCATCTCCAGGCAGTAAGTTTGGAGCTGCTTCCTGCCTTCAGAGGTCTGTGACTTGGTCCTAGCTCACAGCAGAGAAAGCGGCTGTTGTTTGCAGCTTCCAGGGTTAGCCCACCTCAGGTGAAGAGGGCCCCATGGAGCCAGCAGAGATGCGCTGGGCAGAGTAGTTGCAAGGAATACTTTAGGATCCTCTCTCTCCCTCTCTCCCTCTCCTTCTCTGTCTTCCTCCCTCCTTCCCACTTTATTGATGTATAACTGACAGGCAGAAGGCTGTAGCTCCTTAACATATGCACCTTGATGTGGCTGAGATGAATGTACACCTGAGACACCATCACCTGAAACCTCTGTACTCCATTTTCCTCTGGCTGGAGATTCAAAAGCATCTTCGGACTTAGCCACCTGAGGCACAGGCACCTGCATTTAACCTTCTTCCCCTGCGCCCTCCCAGGAGCTGGCTGATTTAGGAGATCGGGTCCCCCCAGCTTTTCACCCTGGGAGGCCTGGAGGCCCACTAGAGATAGAGAATTCCCCTGGCGAGTAAATGTTAGGTACCTTGGGATTTCAGAGTCATGGAAGAGAAGAACCGACCTTCATGGGATTTGTGAATCCAGAACAGAGTGCTTGGACATGACACCAGCCTGAGAACTCACCCATGACTGCTGAGAATAATGCTTACAAAGACAGTGGGGATTTCTCTGTCTCTGTCTCTGCTAGGAAACCCCCCAGTAATCGTAGCACACAGTCTCTAGGCACAGAGTGCCTGTCCATCATCCCCAGCACAGAGGCTTTGCCCGAGGCCTGCAGGTGAGGGCGATCTGCAGCAGAGGTCTCTGTGCCCACACCCCCAGTGTTCATTCAGCATCACTGTTGGGCAGCCACACAGGGTAGGCACCAAGAAGACACTGGGAATTCAATGAGAGCAAAATACACAGGGTCCTGCCCTCATGGAGATGTCATGTGTGACAAACAAAGGAAAATCATAGAATTTAAAAGCCTCTGTAAGCCAGGCACCATAACACAGGTCTAAGGAGGCTGAAGCAGGAACATCTTAAGTTCAAGGCCAGCCGGGGCAACTTAGTGAGACTCTGTCTCAACTAGATAGAGAGATAGATATTAAAAATAAATAAAAGTCCTTGTTCACCTATAGGGTTGTATCTGAGGCACTGGGGCAGTCTGTGGGACCCAGGGAGTGCTGGTTAAGCTGAAGTTCAAAGGGAATTCGGAGGGGATTTATATACAAAGAAAGCCTCCCTGCTCACAAAAGGAGACAGGAAAATGAATGATGAAGATAAGGACCAGGAGGAGCTGGTAGGTGGAGAAAGGCATCAAGGAGAAAGCGGCTGGGTGCAGAGTGAGAGGCAGATAAGCAGACCAGGCATTAAGGGAGATGTGCGTGAAAGAATCAACTAACAGGGACTGCGAGGACAGGAGACAGGCTAAGGCAGGGACAAGAGGCCAACTGAGTAAGGAGGAGGCCAGCACACGCATAGAAATTAGGCGTCCTCCCCTCCGGAGCCAGAATAGTCAGTCCAGGGGCTCTTTTTGTGTGAGCAGCGTGTAGAAACATACAGGAGAAGTTCACAGCTCCCTGCGCTGCTGTGTAGAGGTTCTGGGCCGTGGCTGCAGCACTGGAATCACTGGAGGGGATCACCTGGAAATCACCTTAAAAAGACCTCAAGGCCTAGATTCCACCCCAAAGAGGCTGTTGTAGTGGCCTGGGATGTGGCCCAGGTGGGAGGATTGTTAAGAGTTCCCCAGGTGGCTTAGGTCCCTGCAGGGCTGGGAAGCATTGCTACAGGACACTTGCCCATGGTCTGACCCCACCACCAGCTGCAGCACTATCTGGGACCATGGGGGTTACAAATGCTAAGTCTTGGACCCTCCCGACACCTACTGACCTCGTCTGTTCTGTGCTGCTTTAACAAGATGTCACACAGTGGACAATTTACAGTGAACAGAAATGTACTGAGGCCTCGGTTCTAGATGGTGGGAAATCCAAGGTGGAAGAGGCCACATTTAGCAGCAGCATCTACTGACTCATCCCTTGAGGGAAAAGAGTGGGGCAAGAGACCACATGCAGGAGAGTCCAAGGGGCAGACTTGCTTTTATAACAAAACTACTTCTGAAGTAAAGGCACTGACCCATTCCTGTGGATGCAACCATCGTGACCCAATCACCTTCTGAAGGTCCTACCTCTCCATATTGTTGCACTCGGGGATAAATCTCCAGCCTGTGAACTCTGAGGGACACATTTACACTATGGCAATGGGCTATATCAGAAGGCGTGGACTGTATCAGAAACTCTGGGGGTGAATCCTAGGGATCTGTGTTTTAGCAGCTCCTCACAGGTAACACTAATGCCCTTAAGTCTGATGTCCACCGTCTTTGAGGGAGTTTGTCACAAGCTGAGGGTCCTGGGCTCGTGTTGCGGAAGACAAGGCTAAGGTTAGATGCAGAGGAGCACAAAGTGTAGGCTCCATGGTGTTATGATGAGAGTCACTGTGGTCTACATCAGTGGTTCTTAAAGGTATAGGAAGCAATTCAGTTCCTCGAGGGATATTAGCTGATATCTGGAGACATTTTTGGTTATCTCAACTAGGTGTGAGGGGAGATACTACTGGCACCAGCAGGTAGCGACCAGAGATGCTGTGGAACATCCTACAATTCACAGAACAGTCTCCCACCACAAACAATTACCTGCTCAGATTTCTGTAGTACCAAAATTGAAGACCCCCAGTGTTGGTAAATAGACCCAGCAATGCTCAAGGCTTAAATAAGATGCACCTGACAGGAAAGGTTTGCTTCCTGGCTTCACTCCTGTCAGTTCATAGATGATAAGCTGAGAGGAACTCTACAAAATTCCATTCAACCCTGACAGTTTATAGGGGAGGAAGCAAGACAGAGAAAAGGAAGTGTTTCCAAGGGCCCCACAGTGCTCTTAATTTCTATCTGTTCATTCATGCCATAAATGTTTACTGAAGCCTTTCTGCAGGCAAAGTACCAGACTGACATGAAAGACGGAAGGGCAGACATCACGGAGCTCACAGCAAACAAGGCCATCAGTGGATGTGTGAGGGTTTCTTGGTGTCAGGTGGCTGGAGAAGGTGTCTATGCTGAGGGGGTGATGCTTAGGCTGCAATCTTGGGCTGAGAAGGGAAGCCCTGGGGACAGGGATAAGGTGGCATGGAAACTGTCACATCTCAGACACTGCAGCCTGTGAGGAGAACCCGGCTTTCTGCACAATCAGGTGACTGTGCTGGCTGATCTGGAGGGAGTTGCTGGGCCTGGGAGGAAAGCAGGCATTTAGCTCCAGCCAGCAGCCGAAGTCTTACAGAAACCCAAAGAGTTTATCACATCTAAGACCCTGATACCATCTGTATTAGAAACAAGAATCTGACCAGACTGCTCACGAAAGATTAGCTTTCGTTCTTTCAGGAGAATAAATGGCTTATACCAACTCTGGCCTGCTTTATCTGCGTGCTCCTGCCAGCCGGCCGCCCTCTCCCTGCATCAAGCTGGCCACGCAAGGACTCCTGGAATAAGTCTGTCATTTCCAATTCACTCACACTAAAAAGTCTTGTGAACATTCACTCTCCCCCTGTCTGAGTGGAGAGCCACGAGGCAGGAAAGAAAGCATGGGCTCTCCCTCTGAAATATACTCAGACTCCACAGAGGGGGTTTCTCACATAATCGTCCAGCCAGCAGATGTTACCCAAGTCCCAGGCACTGTGCAGGGCAGCAAGGATGCAGGGGAGAAAGACAGAGGCCACATGTGACAGAGGTCCTTTGTGCAGATAGCTGCAGGGTGGCATGAGAAACAAGCAGGGAGTCCCTAACCCAGCCCAAGAGTCAGCCCCAGAATCCAAATGGGCTTCCTGGAAGAGGCACAAACCTGAATTGAGAGTGAGGAGGAATTAGCAGCTAACCAGGGACAGAAGAGAAGCCAAATACAACAGCATGAAGCAGCATGGACAACGCGACAGAGAATTAAGGTGCCTGTGTCAATTTTCTGACACTACCACAAGCCTCTGATGGAGCCACTGCCATGTTTCTCCCCCTTTGTTGAAAGGAGGAAACCTGCATATAAGGATGTTACACAGAGCTCGCAAATTGCGGAATAGGATCCAAAGCTGGGCAGACTGGCTGCAGACCCATGTGTCTACCACGATGCTGCCTGATGCATCTATCTAGAAAACAATCCATGGTTCTGTGTAACTGGACAACTGAATTATATAGGGCCCGGGGTCAGGAGGGGAGTTGAGGCTGTGAATGAGAACCTGGAGTGGAACTGAAGAGCCCCAGGCAGAGTGGTCAAGGATCAGACCTTATTCTGACCATAAAGTCTGAAGGGTTTTAAGCAAAGGAGTCATTTGGTAATTGTTTGAATTTTAGCAAAATCACTATGGAAGGAAAGTTCCGGAGAGAGACGCTGGAGTCAGGGCAACACTAGGGGACACTACTGCAAGGATCCAGGCAAGAGACAAATGTGCTAATAAAAAATTAATTAATTAGGCAATGGTAGCTTAGGACAGGCAAAGGAGGTGAGACAAAGACAATGAACAAAGCTTTCAGAGGCACTGGATTTGGAGGGAGCAGATGAGAGCTCGTCAGACTTCTGGCTTCAGACGGGGTGAGTGCCCTAGCTGAGGTGAACACAAATAAGTTTTTCACACCAGGGAGAAAGTCAAGGGCTGCGGGGTGACTTGGGGGCAATCCTGTGTGGCCGGCATGGTGGGCACCAAGACGGGCAGGACGTGTATTCCCGAGATCGCCCGTGATCCCTGACAGCCCTGGGAGGATGGGGCCCACACCGTGCCTGCTGTGATGATTTCCACCCAGAGGCTGGCGCGGAAAGCTGGTCTGAGGCGGGGGAGAGGGGAGAGTCCCGCGGTACTGCAGCTGGGCGACTCCTCTTCTGTCTCCTGCTTACTGTAGCCTGCCAGGAAGGAGCAAAAGCACAGATCTGCAGGTGTCAGGAGAGGCAAACACAGAGCACAAGCAATGCAAAGGTTTGGTGAAATACGTGATCAGGAGACCAGAAGGAAAATGTGGACTTGGAGCAATACCTTGATAGTTCTTAACACAGGTGGAGGAGGGATTTGTGTGTGTGTGTGTGTGTGTGTATGTGTTTCCTTTTTTAGTACTGATGATTGAACCCAGGGCCTTTGCACTGAGCTACATCCCCACCCCTTTTTCAATTTATATTTTGAGGCAGTCTTTCAAAGCTCATAAGTTGCTCAGGCTGGGCTCAAATTTATGATCGTCTTGCCTCAGCTTCCCAGAGTGCTGGGATTACAGGCCTATACCACCTTGCCTGACTCAGGTGTAGCAGTGTTTTAAAAGTACCATCTCTTCAGGCCAACACCCGCCATGCGAGCACCTCAGCCATTTAAAGGAGACACTGCCCTCCTGGGAGCCGCTGTCACTGTCCCAAAATAGCACTGTGCTCCAGGCAGCTTGCGGTACCTTGTTGCATCCTGGAAAGGATCCTATCTGTCAGATCTCTCCCAGGGCTCATGGTTTCTCTTAATTTCTCCATGGGAAGTTTGCGATTTTGGTGCTATAGAAGAACACTGAGTCATAACGTAGGTCTGGCTAGGTAGGTATCTACTTGTATCAACATTCAGTTAGGTTTCTAACGATTACAAAAGTATTTTCCCTTTGGGAATGCAAGTGGAAAGATCTTCCCCGGTAGCTTGCTTTGTTATACATAAAGTCACTGCAGATCTAACGAAGGAGTAGATCCTGCGCAAGTTGAAGATAAACTTCAGTTTATGGCAGCGATTGGGTGTGTACAGCACTGTCTGTACTGCAAGAAATCAGGAAGTAAGAAGTGTAGACACGGATGATGGTCATACATGTCATGAAACTTGCAGTGGAGTAGGGAAGTTACGGGAGAAACGACTGTCAGTCCTAGAAGACAGCAGTGTGCGTCTGTGGGACATATTGGTGGGTGAGAATACAAAGTCACCCAGGAAACATTCTCTGCTTTCAAAGGCTCTAGTTGGGAAGTGGAATAGATATAGAAAGAACAGGAAAAACGGTTCCAACCCAGTGGACTCAGGAGTCAGATTAGACCTGGGGAGCTGGGCATTCTTTGAGGAGGTGGGGTGGCTCATCAAGGATGAGCGGAGGGATGAGGGGGCTGCAGTCCTGGGAGCGTCCTGGCAGAAGGAGTGAACCAAGATTATCAGGAGCCAGAAGGAAATACGATTGGAGAGATCTGTTTTCTTGGGTTTTGTCTTGTCTCCGGGATGGTGGGTGAGCTGTGCAGGAGTAAAGTGGCATTCTGGAAATAACCACCCGGTAGCCAGGGGCAGAATGGTGGATATGTCAACAACAGAAATCCATGACTCTTCCTGGGAGGAGAAAACCACATGTGCTAGGTGTGAGGTCCATACCTCCTCGTGCCAATCTGCAGAGACTGCCAGGAACGGAGGAGAAAGCCAGCAACCTAGATGTGGCAGTGAACCACAGTGCAACTCAAAATCTCTCCACCCAGCCATTCATTCACCGGTGCAAGGGTTCCTTTTGCCTCTTGTGTGTCCTTACCACAGCTCCTGCAGCTGGTTTTGTGAACATGGGTGACAGCCTGCTCCCTGCTGCCTCCTAGTGAGGTGCTGGGTGTTGTGAGAACAGAGCATGTGGCGGCCGCTGAGCTAGTCCAGACAGCTGCTGAGGGGCTGGTCGAGCAGGGAGCCTGGAATCTGGGTGAGAATTAGGAGCCATCTGTGGTGCAGGTTGGGAAGCTGCTGAGACCCAAGACACAAAGCCCAAATTATCCATCAAAGTCCACGACCTGCAGAAAGACCAACATGAGGTTGTGAGGATCAAGCATCTCGGTGTAGACCAAAAGGTGGTGGGAAGGGCTTGGGTGTGGGATTGAGACTACTGGTTTCTTTTCAATCCACAACGTGATAGAGCTGGAGTTGTAAGCTGCCCCCCTCATCCCCTTCTTCCCCTGGGCTTACTCTGCTATACTAATTACTCCACTTTCAGAAAACTACCACCACCTCCTCCAGGAAGCCCCCCAGAGCACCCTCTTCCTGCTCCCCTGAACTCCTGCGGCAAAGACTCTTGGTACCGTTCAGCGCTGCCAGAGTGCTAGTGGTCTCTTAGGTGCCCGACACCACATTTTTAGCCTTCTCTGACTCCTGCAAACATGCAGGGGCAGCTGTTCCTACAGACCCTATATCACTGCGGAGTCCTTGGCCTGTTCCTTGTCCCACATCTTACTCTCCTGCTTACTGTCTGACCTGGGGCAGGTGTAGTCACCTCTCTGAGCCTCCTTGCCCTCATCTATAAAAGGAGGCTGGTAGCTGCCCCTACCTGTGAGGGTGCACGTGTTAGAGGAAATCTGCAAGTAGACTGCTTAGCACTGGGCCCACTCTTCAGCCTCTGGGTCACTGGATAAAGCATAGCGGTGGAGCCTGGCCTGTGAGATTGAACGGAAGTCCCTGTGACTCCAGAGCCCAAGTTCTCCCCATCCCAGCACAGTGCCTCTGTTGATTCCTTTCATCTTCTCCAACTGTGTGTAAGGGACATCGACCATGTGTCCAGCCCTGCACAAGCATCATCTCACTTGAATTTCCCAACCACCATCTGGAATAGACAGTTTCTGCTTCTGCATCTTATATGGGGACCTCTGGCACAAATCTGCTCTCCCTGCAAACTTCCCTGCCCCTCACTCGGCGCCCCACCTGAGCAGAGAAGTCTGCACCCTCCACCTCTCCACCTCTCCCCTAGCAGAAGCCTGGGAATGACCCTTGACCCTTCTCCTCCCACCCCATCCCGCCCACATCCAACCCAACCCAGGACCTCTGGACTCCAAACAGTCCTGCCTGGATCTGCTCACTTTGCAGTCCTGTAATTCATCATCTCTCACCTGGAGATGTCCCTTTGCTTCCACCTCTCACCCTCTCCAAACTCCAGCCAGAAAGGGGAAGGATTGTTACAAATCCAGCCAGGTCACCTCTTGCCCCATGTTTAAAAGCTCCAGTTGATCTTGAAATGCATCTCAACCCTTCAACGAGGGCAGCTAAGGTGACCTTTGGCTGCCTCTCAGATGGAGGATTCCAATCACAGAACCTGGTGCCAGTATCCCAAAGAATAAACCCAGGATCATTCTAATTCTGGATTCTCCACATGCTCTCAAACACTGCAGAGGAGAGTGCTAATGTCTAGCTGCTGCAAGGGCAAGGCAGTTGACAACAGGCCACAGATTTGCTCAGGGCTTGCTAGGAGGAGGCACAGGGAATGAGAAGAGCTGACGCTTGGATTTAGGGCCCTCAGTCGGTGTCCGGATCTTGCCACTTTCCAGCTGTGTGACCATGGGCAAGTTACTTAACCTCTCTGAGCTTCAGTTCTGTTTACTATACAAACACAATGAAGAAGGTGGATAAATAAGCTGCACCCTGTGAAGGTTTAACACCACAATAGGGCCCCAGAAACGGCTGATCTGAACCTTTTCTTCTTTTAACCTACAAAAATAGTCATTTCATATGTTCATACTTCAGGGGTTAGGAAATGTATTCTCTGAAGAGTGAGAGAGCAAATATTTTAGCCATTGATGGTTTTTCTGTCTCTGAGACAACTGTTCAATTCTGACAGCAGGGGAGCAGCCATCAGCAATAACTAAAAGAAAAGGCATAACCCAGTCTCAATAAAACTTTATTTATAAAACCCAAAATATGGATAAGGAGTGTCTTGGTTACTTTTTTCTCATTGCTGAGACAAAATATCCAACACCCAAAATGAAGGAAGGAAAGGTTTATTCAGCTTACAGTTTGTGGAGGTTTCAGTCCTTATTTGGCTGGTTCTGAGGCAGAGTGGCACATGGCAGAGGGCAAACTGTTCAGGGCAGCAGAGCACAGCAAAAACCAGAGCAAAAGGGGGGAATGGCTGCAAGCAGCGTCTTTCCTTCCCTTCCCTTGTAATCAGGCTACCCCCACCAGGGGGCATGTAGCTCTCACACAATCTCCATGCCCTCCTCTTCCACAGGCTCAGGATGTGTACAAAGTAAGCACCCTGGCTTCCTGCTGAGTCACTCAGCCAAACCTCAGACTCCCCAAGTTGACACAATGTATCAACCATAACAAGGAGCAAAATAAAAGACAGGTAATAGGCAACAGGGAGATGGAGGGCTTTGTTTTGTTTTGTTACAAAATGGGAAAGGACCCAGAGATGTAGGGAGGGGAACAGGATAAGAGAAGAGTGGACCTGGGTTGTGGACATGTAGCACCTCCCCAGGAGGAACATGATCATTGTGTCCTGCCAGCACATACTAATAAAAATTGAAATAATAGAAATAAAAACAAGTTGTGGGCCCAGATGCAGCCATGGACTGGAGTTTGCCAGTGCCTTGGATTGACTGTTGTCACAGGGAAGGGGGATGACTGGGGTGTGAAATGTAGCGTTTCCATGGAGTTATTGTGAGTGTCTACCTGGCAGAGTGCCCGGTGAGTAATGAATCCAAGTTCATTTCTCCCCTTCTCAGTTCTGCTTCGGGAAAGGGACACCACGGTAGGCACCTGGGCCCAAGGTATGTTCACACTGCCTCGATGTGCAGTGGGCCAGGGGAGGCTCGCGGGTGGGACCTGGCTCACAGACCCCTCCTCCGCTTGCCAGCCCCCGCTCTCGTGATTCCAGGGACAGAGCTGCAGGGTCCCCAAATCCCACCTGCTGGAAGCCTCTCCCCATGGCTGGACCTCATGACAACATACCCTGGGAGAAGACGAAGATGATGTAGCTGAGACAAGTTTTTGCAAACCACCTCTACCAGGTTGTCTTTTGACCTGAGACTTTTATCTCACCCTCTGACCTGTTCCTGGAGCCTGGAAAGGTCCTTGGAGTGTGATTCACACTTGGCTCTACCTGAATGCGTGGAACCTCATGCTGGAAACTTCAGAGCCAGGGAGGAAACGAATGCTTCTACCAAATTAGGCCAAGTAATACCCGTCTTCTCCAGAGGGAAATTATTTAAATAGCATCAAAATCAATTTCCGTGCCATTAAATATTCTGGTCTGTGTTTTAATTGAGACGATTACATGTTCTCCAAAAAGAGAAGAGCTATTTGAAGAGCTGTGTTTTCTCCCCCTCTTTCTTTCTCTCTGGAAATGACTAGGAAGCACCTCGGAGATATGGAGACTGCCCGTTATCCTGTCTCTGCTGCAATTCATCTTCTTCAGAGCTAACCTGGTTTGTTATTTTTCTTTAAGAAATAAAAACGGAGCTCTGAGCGGTTTGCAGGGCGCTGGGAGCTGGGAGCTCTTCAAATAGAACAAACCAGGCCATCCTCTCTCCTCCTCCTCAAGGGCTCACCTCTGCTGTTGATTGCATGTAGTAGGTGCCATCTTGTCTTTAATGTCCCAGGAGCTGGCAGGCGTGTTTGTTTAAGGGGACAGGGGATGAAGGCCATCCCCGACCTGTGCTGCCTCCGGCCCTTTCCCTGCTCAGTAGACATCTTGGGTGCATCCTCCGGGATCCAGGCCCTCCCTCTGGCTCCTGAAGGAGCCCTGAGGAGCCCTGAAGGAGCTTGGAAGGAGCAAGGGAGCCCTGGTCTGAAAGGGAAGACGTGCCGAAAACAAGCCATTCAAGCACAACCCAGCATTGCGGGGAGGGTTCCCACCCCTCCCGTCCTGGCTACAGCTTCTTATCTGTGGAGTTCTTTGTCTCACTTCTGGCTTTCCTTCCACACTCAGGACAGAGACCCTGTCAGCCCTGCTCCCACGTGGTGAGCAATGCCTCCCTGGAGGAGTGGCAGGCACCGAGGAGGGGCTTGGTGAAAATGGACGAGTGATTGCCGGAGCACTGGGGAAGGAGCAGTTACTTCCTCCAAAGGGGCGTGAAGAAGTCTCTCTGAAGAGATGACATCAGGGCCAGGACCTTCAGAAGTTCAGATGACGGCCAGTGAGGGGGGCGATATTGTCAGCAGAGGGAACAGCGTGAACAAAATCACAGTAACAGATCGCAGCCCAGAGCCCACAATCAGTTAGCAATGCCTATGTTCTAGGTCCCGGGTACATATCTGCTCATTTAATTCTCACAACTGCCTTATACAGTGATTTCTTCTCTGCCCTCTTCTCAGCTAAGGACTCTAAGGTCACCAAGGTTAGCTCTCTAGGCTCCCATCTTTAGGGAGTGGCAAAAGTTTCCAGAGGATTCAGCGATTCCGTAATTCCAGGCAGGGCTGGACCCTTTGGTTTTCCACTGCCCATCTGAAACAAGACGGTTGGCCCAGCTGTGAAGTAAGTGCTTCACAGGACACAAGGTTGGCACCCAAAACCTTTCGGTGAAGAACCTTGAAATCCAGACTATAGCGTTTGTCCCTCCATTTATAGCCCCGTGTTCCCCAAGTGGGAATTTTGTGAAATGATCTTTTACAAGAGGTAATGAGGTAAGATGTGGATAAGGAGGGCAGTGGAGAGAACTGATATGCAAATGAATTGGGAAAGTTGATTTTCAACAAGTGAGCTGTATTTTCCTTTTGCTGCAGGGCTTGTCAGAGCCCTTACTGTGAAGCTAGGTATTGCAGTTGTCCAAGAGGAGGAGAAAACAGCTGTGAACTCAATTTCTTTCATGGCCTCCTTCCCAATAACCCACAGAATAGTGACTTTGTGGATGGCTGGCAGGGAGATGGGGGGCAGGGAGGGATAAGGCGGGGCGTCATGGTCAGATGAGAGGGCTCTGCAGGGCTGCAGGGAAGGTGGCAAAGGGATTGGAGGCAGGAGTTTGAGTTTGAGGCTTTGTGGACAGGGTGTACATGACAGCCATATCTGGCCTACTGGCATCAAAGCCTGGCTTCTTTCTCCTCACAGTGGGCCCACTGGGGAAAAACCCTATGTCGTACACAGGGCAGTATCCAAACAATGCTGTGTTGCTTCAGTAGAGAACAATGGGCCAGCTTTCAGGGCAATTTAATGACAGTGGCATATCGCCCAGGCTATCAGTTAAATTCCAATCCAATTTCCTTCTAAAGTATCCTCTGCCTGGGGAGTTCCTTTTAACATAGAGCAGATCTGGCTGAGGAGGCAGGAAGATGGATTGCCCAAAACGCACAATGACTTTGTCTTGCACCAAGGCCAGGCTCTCACAGCTCATCTCCCCTTCCTAAGGAGTCACTCAACAGGAACAGAAATCAGACAGAATTGGATCATGGCACAGTCTAAAGCGATAGGAGGAGTTTTGTGTCCCCCACCCCCTCCACCCTTGTGTTACTTAGGAGGAAACTGAGGCTCAGCTAGGAAAGGACAACTTGGCCAGAGTCATGCAACTAATAATTGAGTTTTCTTGACTGACCTCTGGCTTCTGCTCTTTCACCATTACAGTCCACTTCAGTAGCCAGAAGCAGGCGAAGGGAGCTAATACCTTAATCCAAAAACAAACTGCTTATGTTCACAACTGTCCTCAGTAAGATCTAGGTGGGATGGAGCAGGGTGCACATAGGCCAGATTTTCTCCAGCAGGCACTGCTGACATGTGGCCTGGCTGGGTCTTCTTTAGGGCTTGGGGAGTTTGTCCTGTACATGATAGGATACTTAACTGTATCCTTGACCTCTGCCCAGTGGGTGCCAGTAGCACTCCTAACCCTGGTACAGCAACCAAAAGCATCTCCAGACATGGCTAGAGAATTGAAAACCACCGCCCTCCAGAAAATCCTAGGGAACAAGGTGTGTTTAAAGGATGGCCAGGAAATAAATGCCAGCTGGTTTGTTTTCTGGCTGCCAGGCCTTTGGCATGAGCCTGCACCTCTCCAAGCCCACTTTGCTCATCCAGAAGATGAGAGGAATAATTTCTCTTTCATGAGGATTTTGCTCTAGGGCGATGGATGGAACTGTGCACTGTATGTGAAGAAATGCTATCAAATATCACATGACTAAGTAGGCTGCCAATGACAGCAACTGGTGTAAGGCATGGCTGGAGTATTAGAGGCTGTTGTTTCCCTGTACCCAGAACTCCTGAAGGCAAAGGTTCTCAGACATCAAAGGGCATGTGACTCGCCCACAGTACTGCATAAATACACAGATCCCTTGATTCCACCCTCCATTCTGCAAAATCTAATCCAGGGGGTCTGGCTGAAGCCTAAGGATGCACATTTTAAAGGTTACCCCAGGAGATTCTTCTACAAGTGGGCTTTGGAGCAACGCTGGTCTGGGAGGAGTTACCCTCATCCCTAGACTCTGCCTCAGCCATACTCACAGCTAACGGGAGGGGACTGAGGACTTACACAGATGCACAAACCTAGAGAACAGGCCAGAGAAAGTGACCCCTGCATGTTCTACAGCTCTCCTAAGATGTCATTTAGGGATCTGAGCATTCACTGCAATTTTCATATCCTTGGGAAATTTGAGATTCGCCCCAGCCTCCAACCCACAACCCACCAGCCTCCTGCCTTTATTTTTCATCCACTACTTATGCAGCGTGACCACCTCCCACACATATTTTGATGCTCACGTCGCTTAGTCTCTGATCAAAAATTATGGTAAAATGCTGTCTTGTCAGGAGGCTAATAAAGCATGTTATCTTGTCTGTCACAGACGCTGTGTTTGCTGTCCGCCAAGGCCTTACATTAATCTCCTTTGCACTTGGCTACAAGGAGCAGAACATACTGTGGGAGGATCGATAGCAAACGATCTCACCCAGCAGTGTCGCTCCAGTCACCTGTTACAAGCCTAGTGTATGTACCCAGGGAGAGGACAGGAAAAGGAAGGGAAGAGAGGAGAGAACCTATCTCAGAAGTGGAAGGGAAGGAGGGAGAGAGGCGGGGAGAAGAGTGCTAGGGAAGAGCACTGAGGACCAAGGACCCAAAAGTGCTGAAGGACACTCACCCAGAGTTGGACAGACCTGGAGACAGTGCCAAACTGGCTTCCGGAAACTTCATGTTAATAATTTCATATCTCCAAGGCTCAGTCTCCATATCGATAAAATGGAGTCAAAACACAAGCCATGAGTCAGAAGGACAAAAGGCGATGTACGTAACCCAGTTCAGGGTGCATGGTAGGGGCTCAACTATCAATACCCATCATAAGAGGGTTCAGTGAGAAGTGACTGAGAAAGACAGTATATGCATATTTTTTAAACAGTGTATTACAGTGAAAGACATGTTGCCATTAACTGCCCTCAAAATACTCCTTGCTTTGAACCCACCTCTGCCCTCCTTCTTGCCACTTTCCAAAGCAGTTCTGGATATTGTCTTTTGTGATTGTTAGGGCACTGTCGTGGCTGCTTCCATAGCCTGAACCCACTCAATACCTTTCCCCCTCACACTCAGTTTGACTTTAAGGCAGAGCCGGAAGTAGCATGACTGTAGATTGGTAAATAAGGCGGGAGAGGACACACTGTAGTATTTTTATCATCCTGCCTTTCTGTCGGATGGCCCTTGACAGCCTTGACCATATTTTTTAGAGAACTTCCAGAACTGCTTCAGATATTACCAAGAACAATGGGATAAGTGTGTTTGAAGCCAGAAGCCACATTATTAGCGGCAATGTGTCTTTCACTGAAATAATTTTTTTACTTAAATTTCATTGTAATTGCCCCTTATATGATTTTTTTCACCTTTACAATCACACAAAGGCAATGTGCATTCAGTTGAAACCATACTTAGAAATTTGAATTTTTATATTTTCCTAGGCTAATGATACATGACACAGTCACCACTTGCAATGTTGGGGAGTAGCAATCGTGGGAGAAATCACTGATACCCCAAAGTGTGCTGTGCTGCTGGGCTGGGGTCTTTGGGGGTTCTCTGTACTCAGGAAATCGTCAACTTACAATATGATTAAAATATGCTGGGTGGTCAGAGCACAGTCCCATCTGTGTTGTTCTTGCCGTGTTCCTTACTTCCTGGGTAACACTGGCCAAGTTCCTTCCCTCCCTGAACTTCAGTTTCCTCAACTATAAAAAAAAATTTCCTTTCCATCTCTAAAAATATACATGAAAACAAGGGGACTGAATGCTAAGAACAGAATTATCAGAGATTTTGGAAACAGAGCTCTTGGTGCTGATCACTGTTACATGTGACGCCCACATGTGTTTCTGTGTGTGTGAGAGCTGAGCAGCCCTCGTGAAAGAAACAGCACAGAACTGGGATGGGAAAAAGGTGAAAGGCACCTTGTAGAAAGGAGCTGTGGGCCCAGCCCCTTTGAGATCTGTTGTAAAAATGCCCAGGTTCATCTTTCCAGCTCTCTGGACCCCTTCTCCTCAGAGTCCAGGTTAGAGTGGGGGTTCTTGGCCTCCTGCTGGAAGCCTGCGGTCCCTAGAGAATCCTGTCATCCCTCCTGTGCTCTTTGCTCCCAACCCCAGCCTTCCCACCCTGATGATGGGTGACCCCCTGAAGCCTCAGAACAGGTGAAGCCACCCCAGATTTGCTTCCCGCTGAGTTAAAGCCGAGCTGCAAGCAGCCATCCCAACCCAGGACCTAATGATCCAGGTGCCAGAGGAAGGAGGCAGCATGGCCCCGGGCCCTGGGAAATGGACATCTGCACTGGAATAACGTCTCGTCGCCCTCTTTGGCAGCACAGTGCTTTGGGTTTTTACCAATCATTTGCTGTTTTCATCTGGCTCCAGTCCCAAGTCCTTGAACTGTAGAAACTACAGAATAAAGTAAAAATGGTAATTATTACTAGTATTTCATAAATAATATTAGGATTCTTTTGCTTGCTTAGCTGATTATAGCATCATCAGAAAGTAGCTAAATGCATTTTTGTCATCCAAATCTGAAGTTTTTCCTAAATCTTTGGCAGTATCTGCTAAAGACAGTGCGTTATATTCTACAATCAACATTCTTTTCTAACAGAAATGAATGTACATGGATGCCAAAACATGTATCACAGAGTGGTGACTGTTGTGCCATTCACAATAGCCAAAAATGAAAGCCACCCTAATGCCCATCGGTGATAGAATGGGTCACTGGTGGTGTGGTCGCTGGTGGAATATTATGTGGCCCTAAAAGGGAACAAGGCTCCACCACACGCAATTATATGGATAAATCTCACAGATAAGATGTTGAGTAAAAGCAACCGGATACAAAAGAGAATAACGCCTCATAATTATCATAGCCATCAAAACTAAGCCCTGGCAACAAGGCAGCACAGAGGCTGGCTGAAAGAGGAGTGGGCCAAAAGATGTCGTGTGGTGTACACAGCATTCCTAACTTCGGGCTTCCGCCAGCTGGGGTTGAGGACGCGGCAGGCATGCGCTCTCCCCTACTGTTAGGGGCCAGGCCGCATCTGTTACCCTACGCCAAGTAGAAACCCAGACTGCGCAGGCCGAATGGAGGACTAACCCTGGGGCACTCCTTGCTCCTGGTTCCATGGCCTCTGGTGGGCATGAGTGCCTTGCAAAGGGACAAGCGGAGGCTGTGGAGTGAACTGCCCTACCCCCACCCCCCACCCGCCAGCGTAGAACAGGGGCGGGTTCCGCGTGTCTACTCCTCCTTCCGCAGTGCTGAGCACAGGGGCTGTGGTCGTCACATTCCCAGTGAGGGACGTCAAGGACTATGCGAGAGAGTGAGTGAACGAATGAATGAATTGCAATTACAAAAGTTAAGTAAAATAAAACGTCTTTAGGGTGCTTTTAACGGCACCTAAAATGGAGTAAGAGCTAATGAACAAACCGGATTTGAATCCCAGAGCTTGCCAGTGTGTTCTCAGGGCGTGAATTCCCTCTCTGAGCCTGTTTCCCTGTCTGCAGAATGCACAAAGTAGCAGTCCCACATCGCAGCAGTGTTCCGAGGTTCAGTGAGAACATGTGTGTGGAGCACTTGGCATTCCAGAAGGCTTCCCCAGCCATCCCTGTCGCTATGAGACATGGCTGGAGGTGCCCCACTACTTCTGGGAAGGAGGCACCAGCGCCCCCACTGCTCTGCCCGTCTCTGCCCCTCCCTGTTGTTCTGGGTCATAGCCCCATGTGGGCTGACCACGGCAGAGCTGGCTGCTACGTGAAGAAGCGTGTACCACGCTGGGAGATGGCCCAGTGCCACTGCAGAGGCGCAGTGCCCATGAACAGGTCCAGGTGGGCGCCTGGCACTGAAGCTACTGTGCAGACCCTCTGCACGCACCCCAGTCCTGCCCTGGCACCTGCTCCCACACTAGCCACGAGAGAAGGGAGGCCCTGTGCATGGCCTGCACCTCTGCCCACACACAGGCCAGGCATTGTCCTTGTTGGCAACAAGAGCTTGTCAGGCTCTGGGCACAGGTTGGCTGGACTCCAGAAAACAACTTCAAGGCACAGAAGGTGGAGGATCGAAGAGGCTGAAGCTTGGTGACCAGTGTGGCCATCCTACTCCCAGCATGCACCAGGATGTGTCTGCCTTTGAGAACCTTGACTGTGCCGGCTCAGGGTGGAGGTGGTCTCTGGTGCATCCCTCATCCCCCTAGCATGGGTCAGGCACTTGGGACATGACTGAAGGATGGGGTGGGAAGGGATGGGATGGGCTGGGAAGGTAGGATGGGGTAGGGTAAAGTTGGATGGATTGATGGATGAATGGGAGGGAAGGAGGGAAGGAGGGATGGATGGAACATTCTGAGATGCGACAAGAGAGGATAGGACACGGTATATAGGAAAGGAGTCGGAATGGCGTGAGATGAGATGGAATAAAATGAACCTTTTGTTCTCTGCTTGGAGTCTGAATCCTTCTTGGAGTTGACTTGGAAGCCAGCAAGTATGTCCCTGGTATGGACAAAGCTATCCGAGAGAGCAGGAGAGAGAGGCAAGTAGAAGCTGGCTCTCCCCACAAACCCCAGAGCTCTTAGCCATGCCCCAGAGGAGAAGTTGTCCCTAAAATAACCTATCCAAAAGATATCAGATCTGGAATAGGGATCAGAGGCTTTTAAAATTATGTGCACCCCCTACAAACATCAATTAATGAGCCACATTGCTTTGGACAAATGACTAAACCTCTCTGAGCCTCTGTTTCCTCATCTGTGGGATGGAAGCAGTGCCATCACCCACCTCCCAGCTCGGTGAGCACAGTAAACGAAGTGTCCCACAAGGAGGCCCTGACTTGAGGGTTGGCTCGCCGCCACCGCCCTCCATGGTCCCCACCATCGCCACCATCGGGGCAACTCCCAGCCCCTACCTCACTCCTGGCCAAGCCTTGTGCTCCCGTTTTAGTGGCCCCCAAAGACCTCTTATGTTCAACAATTTGCTAAAAAAGACTCCCAGTGCTCAGAGACGCCATCACCCCCGGCACTGTGGCTCACGACAGGCAAAGGACACAGCCTAAGCTCAGTGAAGGGCAGTGTATGCAGAAACCAGCCGGCAGGCCCAGGCGTACCCCAGGTGTCCGCCCGGGACTGTCTTGTGGGTAGCCCTCCCTTCTCCCAGGGGCAGTGTCATGGTCACCGTCACAGAGCACTGCATATCAGGGAGCAGCACTGCCCTTGGCGTCCAGCTTTCTCTTGAGGGCTTGTCACACAGGCCTGATTGACCCCCTCTGTGGCTGTCCTGAGCCTCTGGCCCTTCCTGAGGTCAAGGTGACACTAAGGCCAAGGCCCCACCATAAATCACAGCATTAGCACAGACTGTCTGGCATGGCCAGTGCCCCCAGATGACAGAAACACTCTCATCAGGCAAGACGTTCCAAAGGCTTAGAGGTCACCTCCCAGGAGCCAAAGACAAGGCCACAACCATTCCTTGGAACGTGCAGGGTGTGGACAGGCAAGACCTGCTGAGTTAATCAGAGGATGCTCTAGCCCCTTATCAAAAATGCCATAGTGTTTGCATACAACCTACACAGACCCTCCCATCAACCTCAAATCATCTGCTGATCTATAATACCTCACACAGTGTAAATACTATGTAAACAGCTGCTCTACTGTATCCTTGCAGGAATCATGAAAAGAAAAAAAGATAGTCTGCTTGCTTGGTACAGATGCAGGATTTCTTCTCCAGCTAATTGTGGGCCTGTATTGGGTCGGCGGCTTGGATGGGGGACCTCAGGTGGAGAGGGGCTGGCTGTGCTGTCAGCCCTCCTGTGCGTCTGCTTGAGGAAAGGGTTCCATTCTCAGAGGCGCACTTAGGCCCGGAGATGAGAATGGGCTTTCCAAGGCCACAGCGTTAGTTCCTGAGGGATCCTGCTGTCCCAGCCCTGCACTTTTGTGTCACAGGCCTGTTTGTCTCTGTCAAATGAGGATGTTAGTCCAGCAACCCTCTCAGAAGCCCCGAGGTTCTGGCCTTGAAGGAGTTATTCTCTTGCTATTGTCTACACTCCAGTCCTCCGTTGAAACATTTGTTCTTCGCTATGGGGCAGAAGTATGATTTTCCTTCCCGAGGGTTCTGGGAGTGGGGATGTCACTGGGTGCCTTTCAGCCAGAGCAGGTCCTCAGCCCATCTAGGCATAGCTTTGGGGGTTCACCAGCTTCCCACCAATCCGTCCCTTGCCAAGTATCCAGTGCGGCACCTCTCCCAGAACCTCAGTTTCCTTATCACTAAAATGAAGAAGCTGAGAATTACTTCTCTCCCAGGAACGCTCTTAATGTCCCCCACAAACTAAGCCACTGCTTTCTGAGGTGTTTCTGAAGACAGGGAAGCTCCATCTCTGCAATAAGACAAATTAACCCTCACATTTATAAAAAGCTTTTTTGACATCTTCACACTCAGCCATGCACAGGGCTCCCCCTCGCCAGGCAAAGGTTACTGTCCAAACTTTACAGAATGGGAAGCCGAGGTTTTGGGAGATGGAATTTGCTCAAGGGGGCAGAACTGGTCCTTGAACTCCCATCTCCTAATACCCTGGATCTTTCCCATCTCTGAGCACATCCTTTCAAGCATCCCAGATTGCTGTTCTGCTCTTTATTCGCATCTGTGAACCTAAGCAAATCAATGAAGAGAAATGGTTAGCTTCCTCCCCTGCAAACTGCCTGGATTCATCCCCAAGTCTTACATTCATCTACACAAGCATATAGGTAATTGAAACTAGATAGATTTCCCACCCGGGGCTTCCTCTCTCAGTGACTCACAGATTTTCATGTACACAAATAAACCACAGCATCACACCCAGAGGAATGAATGGAATGGGGGTGGAGGGGGAGTAGAGGTGGAGGTGGGGAGGGAAAGGAGTGTTCAAATGCTGATTGGCTGGCAGCAGTGTCAGTCCCCTGAGATCAGATTGTTAAAGACACAAGGGTAGGATGGCATCTGTGCGCCAGTGGCAGCCCAGGTGCCGTTGCGAGGATGGAGACAGTGCCCAGCTGATGCCCTGATGGGATGTATCAGTGTGTGAAAGAATTTCCAAGGCTTTCTGAGTTCAACATGAGGGACAGAGGAGGCCCATGGGTAGCAGTAGGGGGGGCGGGTGTGGAGCAGCTTACAGAAGACAATGTCAGACAATTACACTGAGGCCTTCTGTAGCCTGTACAAGCTTGCTGCTCTGCGTTGATGCTAGGTGCCTGGGTTTCCACAGCAAACTCCAGAGGGGCAGGGGTACTCTATGTACATGTGTGGCTTGCTGTGCGATTTTGGGTGGCATGTACATGGTGACAAAATTTCCCTTCCATCCACATGACTGTGGTAGTTTGAACAATGCCAGAAAAATGAAAGGACCAAGCAATGAATTTCGCAGCCCTGCTTCTGCTCATCCAGACATGACAGAACACCTCCGATGCATGTGGGTGGGGTGGGCGACTGTCATGCTTTCTGCTTGTACGCTGAGGCAGGCTTACCCAGGGCGAAGTTTGCCTACTTCCTGATAACTAGTAATGGAGGGGGCGTCCCTCATCCAAAATGCTTGGGACCAGAAGTATTTCAGATTTCAAGTTTGTTCAGATTTGGGGCTGTTTGCATATACAGAATGAGATATCCTGGGGGTGGGGCTCACGTCTAAAAACAAGATTTTATACAATACTTTTATAAAATATTTAAAATAATTTTGTTCATGAAGCAAACTTTCATGGTACACAATTTTCCATTTGTGGTGTCATAACTGTGCTCAAACCAGTTTCAGATTTGGGAGCATTATGAATTGTCAATGCATTGTGTAAGCCATCTATATAAGTCTGTGACTCATCCTTTTTTTTTTTTTTTT